>MDJU01000035.1:0-103971 GCA_001721665.1 Trichoderma pleuroti
CCTCCATTGCTCCCCCCCCCCTTTTTTTTATCTCTCTTGGTCTTGTTCATTTCAGCCACTGCCTTCAGCGACGGGCCAAACGGAACAAAGACTTGGGAGACTCTTTCGTCTCTCTGCGCATAAAGACAGCTTCTCAATGAGGTGGGACGGCCGCAGCTGGGTATTTTCGGCGTCTGTATAGCCCTGGTATGTGTACTCCAATCCATGGTTACACAAATCTTCATCCCCAGTGTGACCCTCCGCCTCGGCCATGACGTCCTCTTCTTCTTCCTCGTTGAGAATGTCATCCTCCTCAAGACTCTCGTCATCGTCTTCTTCTTCTTCCTTAGCCTCGACTACGGTGTCAAGGGTCCGAAGACTTCTCCACTTCTAATGCACAACATTGTGCACGGACTGGTTGGCCGGCAGATGGAACAAATTCCTTTGATGCTGCGCTGAGCGGCGACTCTGGAGAGGTTGACGGCATGGCCGCATCGGACGGGAAATTCGAGTAAAACATTCTGCGCTGCTGTATTTGGTCCCAAGCATCTCTTCCCAGCTGCTCCATGTGCAGCTCGCTCAGCCTCATCACAATGGCCTTTTCCTGGCGAGATGCCTCAGTCAACTTGACCTTGATAAAGCTCATTTGCTTGCGAAGCTTCCGTCTCTCCTTCCCGGGGTGCTCCTTTGCTTGAAGAACCTCTTCGATCAAGGCGTACTGGTGGATCAACTCCATCACCTTGACCGAATACACATGGAGAGATGTTGTGAGATATGCTCGTTCGGCATATATCTCTTCGTATGATCGTGGGTGGAACATGAGATTCCAGGAGGGTGTAGTCTGCTTGGGGTTGCGTCTGCTTCTGCCCCGAGCACCGTTGCTGTTTTGTTTGTCCGTTGTAGGAGAAGTCCCCCTTGAAGATGGCTTTGTTGAGGCAGATGAGCGAGAGTCGAGGGAGAGGGTACGGCAGGACGAGGGAGACGACGATGATGGAGAAATGTCTCGAGGTCCTCGCACCAATCTCTCGGGAATGGCAATCGTTTCCAAATCCATTAGTTGTAAGTTGCAATGCTTCGGTGTAGAGGTCATTGGTGAGCAATGACAGCAGCAAGGCTTGGTCGGTTTATCAAGGATAATTAGGCGTCAAAGAGCAGCAATGGTTGAGCTAAATGGTCAAACAGCTGACCAGATTATCCGTCGCTATCTGGCTATTGTTCTCACAAAACAGTCTGCCCAAGCCCGAAGACCCGGTGCTGTGGCTTCGGACCTCGGGCCCTGCGACTGCGTGTTGCCCTTGCGAACATGTGTATAATGCCGCCACCAACACCCTGGCGGGTTGAGTCGACTCTTTGTCCGATCGAGTTGTCGTGAACCAACAGCCTCGCCCAAGTGGCGTCCATTGATCTGTGCGCCCGTGCGCCCACCACGTCCAGCCTTGAATATACTCAGGTAGACCTGAGTTCAGCCCTCCCGAAATAGCGCACATGGATATACCTTGGACTCGACGCATTATTGGTTCCGTGGCTGCAATTGAACGGTGAGAGAGAAAATCCGGTGGAAGCATAGACATTCGCAGCCACAACCGAGCTTCGGCGACATGTTACGAGCACGGCGCGGCCGGTGGATCAAGCAGGACAAAGCGTGGCATACGCCATCAGATAGCGAAACCGTCGTGTTTCGGAGCATCGCAGAAGCGCCAGAGACCAGCCCGCATAGCCGCTTCGCGCACCCACGAAACCTCTTCTCTCGTGACGGCTCGGTTGATGTCGCTGTATCGAACTTGTTCGTCTCCTTCTTTATCTCCTCCTGCCGGCTCGTCTTCAGCCACAGACGATGATCGTCTCCTTCTTCTCTTCTTCCCAACGTGCGCGTCTGGATGATATTGCTCCATGATGTTGACGAAACAGTCAGTGGATACTTGGGATGCTAAGAACTTCATGATTTCTGCCCCTTCGGCCTCTTTTCCCGGCATGACCAAATGCCTAATCAGCAGTCCTGCTTTCGCAATTCCATCCCCCGTAAAGCACAGATCGCCCACTTGCTTATGCATGGCTTTGATGCTCTCCCTGGCGGTGGCAGCGTAGTCATCGGCCTTGAGCAATCGCTTGGACGTGCTAGGCTCCCATACTTTGAAGTCGGCCAGGTAGATGTCGACCAGCCCATCCATGAGCTCCAGAGACGCAAGCGAGTCGTAGCTCGACGTGTTGTAGACGATTGATACTCTTAGCCCTCGCTCGGCGGCGTGCAAGACACTCAACGCCACCTGAGGCACCACGTGCTCGGGCGTCACAATGTTGATGTTGTGGACGCCGCCCACGTCCTGCAGCTTGAGATACCAGTCGCCCAGCGCCTCCGGGGTGAGGTCCATGCCGTTCCGCTGGTGGGCAATGTCGTAGTTCTGGCAGAAGATGCAGCGCATGTTGCATCCACTCATGAATACCGCGCCACTACCATTGTGCCCCTGGATACATGGCTCTAGTCCCACGTTAGCACGCCTCTTTGTCCTTGTGCCGCCGGCGTCCTAGTGCCGAGTGCCTATTGCTATTGCTAGGTATTCAACAGCCTTTTCAGCCGGCGCTTTGAGTTCAGACGGAGGCGCTGGGGAACGGACCTTCGCCAAAATGCGGCGCTATGACATTGACCTTGGCCGTGTCGCCAATGAGGCACATGCCCGTGGTCTCGTGGCGATTGACGCCGCATTGTCTGGGGCACAGGTTGCAGTTGCGGAGGTGGGCATAGGCCAGCGAGCGCTTCCTGGCCGCGTCTCTAGACGACAGCCCAAGATACCTTGGCGTGTAGTCGTCGAGCAGGAACGGCGGGGCGAGGTGAAGGCGTCGCCGAGCTGCTCGGATTCGGGCCATCGATGGAGCTCGCTGAAGAAAACAATGCCTCATGAATGGGGAGGCCATGGTGCGGAGAGGGACGAGCTGCATGCAGGGGCAAACATGGCCCTTGCGGGAACGTTGCACGATTGATTCCAGGGTTCTGCGGGTCGTCGAGTCGGAGAGATTGATGTGATGTGATGCGATGCAACCCAACAGAGATTCAGAAGCAGCGAGGAGAATGTGTAGAGTATGAGCACGGGGCACAGTACGAGTATGTGGTGTTGAGTTGAGATTCGGGGGCTTGCAGTGGATTGCATTGCCCATGGCGGGGAGTTTTGGCGGATTAGCGGCCACTTTCTTCTTATCAGCGGGCATCCTCCATCACTAACGACGCTATTGCAGGACAGGACTGTACTGTAGCAGCTCGTTGGAGTCTTCCATTGTTCAAGCCTTTCTTTTTTTTTTCGATTCTACTACATGATGACTCGTTCAAAAGCCCCCTTATCCAACTCGAAATGATTTATATTCCCAAGTTTCCATCATCTCTTTCAAGCCCGACTCGTAGCACTCAACAACAAACACTCCAGCCCGTCCCCACAAGTCCGAACCGTCATCTCGCACTTTCAAAATCACAACCAACGACTTTCCGAGATCCGCTCCGATACACACACATTGCCATGTATGGCCATCATAAACATCTTTAGCAAATCGACCTTCAGACGCAGAGCCATACGACAATGCTAGGTCGGCCCTGTATTTTCCAATCTGCCAGTGTTTATCACAAGTCTCATTGGGGTCAAAGGAAATGAGTTCCGGGGGAACCAACGCTGCGGTGAGTATCACAATGGGGAAAATACAAGTCTCATCAGGGTTTGGGGCCATCATCTCCAGTCCAATGGGGCCATGGATTGGATTCTCGAATGAAACGGCCCTCGTCAGATTATGAAACCACAACCTCTGCTTGGACCAGATAAATGTATATCCGACTTGGCCTGCCCATCCCGCCCAAGACCAGGAAGGGAACTGCGGCCGCCGTTGTGGACTCTGTGATGAGAGGTCCCAGCAATTCTTTGTGTGGTGCCAAGATAGTGAATGCACGAAACTCGATGTTCGTTCTTCCGGCGTTGGGTAATATGCCAGCCCCCAAATATTGTAGACGGCGTGCTTCCCGTACCAGAACTGTTGCGCGATGCCTCGAAACGCGTTCAAAGAGTCCTCGGCATAGGTCAGTTTCCGGGCAGAATACTCTTCTACATTCGATAGATACCGACTAAAGGCCTCATCCGGTCTCTGGCTTTCAAAGATGAGCCTGCCGAATGCCGCTCCCCGATGGCCGCCGAAAACTCCACGTCGCAGGTACTCGTAGCTTTTGCTCCTGTCTAGGATGTGCAAGTTGTCGAGGGGGATGTCGAGGCTCTCGTAAATGTTCATGGCGTTGCACTCAAAATAAGCCTGCTGTTCCGTGAAGACAAGGCGGCGACGGCTGAGGAGCGCTTCCTGAAAAGTCCATCCTCGAGTAGACCATTTGGACGATTTGATTGCTGCTTGGGGGTCCCCTGGTGCCCATACTAATACTGCGACGTCGCCCACATGGACCGTTTGGGTTGCTGGGCGCTTTCTTCCTATTCCTGAGAGGCCGTAGTTCTCATCTTGGCCGGCTGCGGCGATGATGGTCACTTCAGCGCTGCTATATATCACATCCATCTGACGAATCTGCTCGTGCTTGACTGTTGGATTGTTCTCATCGATGCAGTATCGGTCTACCCATAGGTATCGGAATCCCATTGCCTGAGTCGCCGCCATGGCGTCTCGGATAAGCAAGGAGAGTTGAGCAGGTAGTCGCTTTCCATCTCCATCAACCACCTCTCTTTGCTCCTGGGGCTATCCCCAAACGTAGCTCAAAGCGACATACGGCATGCCGGGCTCATGTTCCGTAATGGATTGTTCCTGGCAATCAATAACGTGAGTGCCACACAAATCTGGCTTTGAATGGCGATAGAGCGACCCATGATTATGGTTGCAATAGTCGAACCAATTGTTAAATGTGCCCAAATCAAATACTGGAGGTATTGCCTTTAGTGATAAAGATGCTGTCTGTTTCTGGTTGAGCTGCCGGAGCGCTGCGAATCCAGATGATTGGATAGGATCCTTGACTCTTTCGTAATTCTTGCTCAGATCGTAGCTTTTGTGGGGGAGCAGCATGAGAATCGGAAAGTTATTCGAGTTCCAAAACTCGGACCTTCTTGGAGCTAAACCAGAAAATTTCGAAAAGGACACTACTCTTATCCAGTCGGCATCGCCATCCAGTGTAGCATCTTCTTCATCGATGCGAGATTTGAAGAGCATTTGGCACAGGTTACAGTTCGTTGTTGTCGTCACTCGGTATCGATGGCCAACGTCAACGGCCCAGTTGTTAAAGTATCCCCAGGGAACATCAACGGATGCATCTTCGACTGACAACGCTTTTGAAAAATCCAGATTGGCGCAATCTTGACATAGATACTCGGGAGACGGTGGCTCCATTGGCGCCGTGGGGGTATGTGAGGCTTCTGTGGGACGTTGTCTCTCTTTCGAAGCATCGCTCGCCGGAATAATACCTAGCAAGTTAGACTCCATGGTTGAGTAACTCGAATTATCTTTCATATAATCAGCATTGGATCATTTGTGAAAGAAAGAGCAGTCAATTTACTGGAGATGAATCGTGAACAGGAGGCGAGAGGGGAAAGACACCAACATGTGGACAGAGACGGTGGTGTTAATAATACAGAAACCCCTCTCCATACAGCCTTGTTCACGGCCGAACTAGGACGTTAGGCATGAATTATCACGTAAACAACCAATATAAACACCTACTAAATAAGGCAATACAACTCACACCGCGACAGCATCTATAAAATGGTGGGATTGACCTATGCTTGAGATTACCCTATAAAGAGACTAAAGAGACTGGAATTATTCCATATATGGACGTGTAGTACTAGGTACCCAAGTTATGTGAAACCTATGTATGGAGTACTAGCCGTGCATTTAGTAATGTCGGCAAGTCGCTTACAATGATCATGGACTAAAAACTTGAACCCAGCAACGTCCATTTCGCCGTTTTTTTGCATCATGAATGTTATGGGCGTAACGGTGAGATGTCGGGAATCGAGCTTGTGCTGAATTGATGGGTTGCACCAACAGTCACTTTCGCTGTTACACGCACTCGACTCCAACTTCAGACAAGCAACATAACCAACGACACAATCAATTCTCCGAAATTTAGATCAACACTAGAACCGCCAATCTACATTCTAGTTCGATCTCGTCCGACCTGAAAACCGTCCACCGTAAACAACACCGACCCAACCATCTGCTTGTTTCCCCCCACACAACTCACAACTCACACTCAGTCGTCGGCCCGCAAGAGACGGTGATACCTCCTAGGCAGCTCCTCCCTCAGCCTCGCCATCCGACGCTTCATTGCTTCGTTTTCGCTGCGAATCTCGCTGCTCGCTGCCCCGTCAAATGTTTTCTCATAGAATTTCACTTCTTCCTTTGTCTTTCGCAGCTCCGCCAAGGCAATCTCCAAGCTAGCCTTCATCTCCATCCTTTCTCGTATGAGTGTCCGGTTCTCATCTTCCAACTCCTTCTCCCTGTGAAGATGAGCGTTGGCACGGTTTTCCAGATCTGAAGCTCGTTCTGGCCAAGACGGCGTCACCACAGATACTACCGTTGGGCGACTCTCCATCTTTCGGGTTTGTACTGTGCCGGGGTGATGTTCAATGGCCGGGATGATGAAGATGGTCGACTCGCCTCCTGAGCCCTTGAGACGGACAAACCGCGTCATCAAGTCGACGGGCACGAGACCACGAGAATGCCATTTGCCAGCTGCTGTTTTCGACCACATTCTCTCGCCGCTGACTCCTGCATTATACGACATCTGGTCCTGGGCTTGAATCTTGGACTCCTCTTGATCCATCAGGCGGTGCACAAATTGATAGACATCTTCTCCCGCGTTGGCAAGAATAAATCGGCCCTGCGCATAGGCCACCTCGCGTCCGTTCAATCGTCCCTCGAAGCCCAAGCTTTGAAGCATCTGCAGGGGCACGACAGCTTCTCCATTCAGAGTATCGAGAGCTTTGGCGTACTGGATTTCGAGATCGTGCATCCGTTGAACCATGTGTTGTTGATGGAGGAGCAGCTGCCCCAGTAGCGTGTTCTTTGCAGCAGCCATTTGCTCAGTATCATCTTCATTTCCACATGGAATCAACGAGAGCAGGCCTCCGGTCGCGCTATATTCGTGATCCAGCATCTCGAGGCATTCGTTTGCATGCATGACCAGGTTGTGA
The DNA here is from genome assembly GCA_001721665.1 of Trichoderma pleuroti. Lineage (NCBI taxonomy): Eukaryota > Fungi > Ascomycota > Sordariomycetes > Hypocreales > Hypocreaceae > Trichoderma > Trichoderma pleuroti. Next base: position 7,137 of record MDJU01000035.1, read on the forward strand.
TGGCTAAAGTACGGTCGGGGTGTCTTCTTGCCAGGCTCGGCGGGTTCCCAGTCGCGTGCGGCCTTGAGGGCGCAGTGGCATTCAACCCCAGTCTCCTCGTCCTGGCTTTCAACGTGATTCGCCAGCGCCCATAGTGGAATATGGTGAAGTTCGTCGTCGTTTGTGTATGGTTCGTCGAGGTTATTTAGCCAGTCAAAGGCCTCGTTCTTCTCAAAAGCCGGACGCCGCTTGCCCTTGCCATTGACGATTCCAAATGTAGTGCTGATGCACAGCTTCTTGATGAGATTTGTGAGGGACTGCGCGTGCTGTTTCAATGCCAACATCGTTGGGGGTCTGCCGGAGGAAAGGTACGAGCAATTCACATGCTTCAGAAGCTCCAGGTCTTGGTCGTTCAAGACACCAAACTCGGGATCGGTCCATTGGCATCCCCACGCTGTCGAATACTCGGTTGCCGGTATGTGGTACGGCGTGCCATTTTCCTGGACGCTTGTAGAGCCGCGGTTGGGATTCGAGGTGAAGTCGATATAAGGCATGGCGTGCTGTTTTCGTAATGTACTTGGAGACTTTGCTGAATGACTTCATGTTCCTAGGTAAAGGCCGCCTTTTATTTCATTGAGTACCAGATATTTATAGCTTCACCATTATAACAATCGAAACCATGTCTACAGAGGATGTCATCAAGATCATAGCACAGAATTTGATGCGAATCAAACAAAGGCTTGATCCTGCAGAGGCAGTGTGGCTACTCACGGGCGGATTTTCCCTTTGTGCATGGCATTGCATTGATGCATTGTATTTCGGCATAGACCATCACAAGATATCTCAGAGATGCTAATTTTAAAAATCTCAAGTGATTTGCAAACTCCTATACAGACAGATGGTTTAGAAGGAGGTAGCATCAAGGACAAGCAATTTATCAGCACTCACCTTGCTACATGTAATTTGTCCACCATTCATATCAAGCATCGACATGGCACAATTTCGCCGTACTTGCCTCAACACCTCTGAATAAGACATCGTTCAGCCTTTGGCTCTTCAAAGAAAAACACCTTGGGAACCATGTCCTCATTGCAAAATCCTTCTAGCGTCGACAGTTTGGCCTCTGGATACGTCAAAAAGAAGCGGGCGGTCGCACAACGCAGCTCGATCCATGCAAGATGCAGTCCGATGCAAACTGTCAAAGAGACTTCAAATTAGCAAACAAGACAACTTTCCGTTTTCGGATATGAAAGAAAACTCACTTTGCGATCCATTGCCAAAGGGCATAAAGGAATCTTTCATCCCTCTTGTTGGCGATGCCCATCGTGACGGGTCAAAGACGTCCGGATTCGGAAACACGCTGGCAATGCGGTACATGCTATACGCCTGTGCGCAGATGCTCGTGCCTCCAGGCAGCCAGTATCCGGCAACATGATCGCCGCCCTCGGGCACATGTCGAGGCAGAGAGGATTGAATGCCAGAGTACAAACGCAGCGTCTCGCCAATCACCTGGTTCAAGTAACTCAAGTCACGGAGGTGGGAAGCGTTACAGCCGTCTGGGAGGCTTCGCAGCGCCTTCAGGAGAGCAGCCCGGACGGTTGGATTGCGACAAACGGAACAGACAAGGTATGTGAGTGTGACGGCGGTGGAGTCGCTGCCGGCAACAATGTATCCCGATGTGTTGGTCCTCTGCTCCACTGGCGTAAGAGCGTCTTTGTCTCTGTCTTTGAATACTTTGGTCAACAGGGTCCATTTGACATTCATAGGGTCAGAGTCTAGAAGGTTCCTGTACCGCGCAATGGACTCTTCCGAGTAACGAATCATGTTCCTCGTTGCCCGGAATGGGCGTGTAAAGAACGGAATGGGAAAGTATTTTGCCATTGAGATGAGCGTCGGGAAAGCCGAGCGGACAGCTCCAAGGTATCCCAGGGTTTCCAAGTCCTTTGTGTAGCCGCTCTTCTCGCCTTCGTAGTCTTCGATGTACCTCGACGCGAGTGGTGTTGAAGAGGTTTTCCGTTGTGACGGACAAGTCGCCATACCAGGATACTTTACGGTATGTCTCTCGAGCGTTGTAGATTTTCTTGACAGCTAAAATGTTGGTGACGGACACTTCGTTGGGGGTGAGGCGGACAAGAGGACCTGTGAGTTTTGTTTAGCTAAAAAGAGGACATAGAAAAGCATAGCACAGTAAGCTCATTAATGGGAGCAGCTTACCATATGTGAGGTGTAGCGCATGCTGATATCGGGCTCGGTTCCCCTTCAACCAGTGATACTTTATTACGAGAAAAGTCCATTTGGTATACCACGGACCGAGCACCTGAGAGAGGGCATCTCGAATGTAATGGCCAAGCAACTTGTGAGACAATTAGAGGTGTTCTGAATTGTGGTAGAGCCCAGTGGAAACACACACATAAAGCAGTCCCAACACCGCAACAACCCGCAAATAGGTAGCTGGGAGCAAGCAGAATATGGTACACGTCGCTCATGGTTCAATACCTGCCTTGTTCATAACAAGCTATTGCTCCTGAAGAAATGGCAGATATGAAAAAGAAGAAAGCAAGCGTTTTTATATTTTAAAAGTAATATACAACCTCTTTGAGCAACTCCTCGGCTTCATCTTTAACTAGGTATCTCATGTCAACTCCTCACCCAGGTCTCCCATCTCTAAGCGACGATCACTCATAGATGATACTCAAAATCTGGAGCAACATAGCAGAGTTTGCTGCGCCGCTTAGTTTGAAGACCAGTGCAGGGTAGTTTTCGCTTTCGCTCGCCTAGCGCGAGTTGAAGCATCGGCAGTCGCATAAGACGTGGAGAAATATAACAAGAAGGTCTCCTTTACATCAATAATCCTCCGTTTACGAGCTGTCTAGGAGTTGAAAATGCGTTAGGAATGAATCGGATAACTGATGTCGGCCAATCGCTTGTCCGCCAGGGAGGATCTTCGCGTTTCGACCTCGGACTCTCAAGTACAGCCATGTCCGAGATGCTACCGCTCTCGAAAAACCCAATGTCATTCCTCAATAGAGATGTTTTACATGCCTTGCACAGCAAAAAAATTGGATAAAGGCTATAAGCGCATCGCTCGTAGAAAGGAACGTCTAGCTACAAAGGCAGTAAAGACATCTCTCCAATTCACCCCACAGCGGGTAATATGTCACTCGGGTGACTGATGAGATTAACGAAATTGACGAGATTGGCGGCTTACCATGTGCTTGAATGTGGCTTATAACAATTCCAGCTTCATTCATGCACGCAGCCGTGATACATCGGAATAACAAGGAGTAACGGCCCCGAGGTAGGATACTTGCTATGACCGAGGTAAAAGACTTGTAAAAGTGTGATGGGTGTGAACTTGTCTAATATAATTGACACTGCGGACCAATCGGCACTCGATCGTAGCGGGTGATGGCTATGTCACCTCCATCTGGAAATCCCATCATCTGCAGTGATGGTGCCTAGTGAATACGTGCTTTTAATGGAAACAAACATAATCTTGGGTCATAGTCTATTGTGGATGAGGCTGCATTCACGGGGCAGCATTCACTCTGGACCCAGTTACTCTAGGCACAATTAAATGACATGGAGCACCAAAATTCTATTGGGAGCCACAATCAAAGAACAAAATAACAATTACAGAGTCTTTTGTGTTTTCATCGGACTGCAAACAGCACAGCATGGAATGTTTCTCGTAGAGACCGAGGCTGTGATGAGGTGGACAAGTACTGCTTGCGCTTACACACTGAATATCGTCAGTATTATACAAGCTTGCATCAATAGCAGTATACGTTATTGGGCATGAAATGGGATTTGTATCTAGTTAGTTCTACTGCTTGTGCATGCGTGTTTCTCCTCGTATATGCATGCTTGTTCCTTGAGTAGGCCTTTGCGCGAGTTTCACCATCAACAAAGTAACTCTGCAACTGTCAACACTGCCAGCTCTGCTCATTTTATCTTATAGAGGCAGTGCATAGAATTTGGAAGATACATCCAACTCGGAGAACAGCTGCCTGCCACTCGCACTGAAAGCAGGTGCGGCAGTGGCAAATATTCACACCGCCCTATTCTCTGCCTGCACCTTGACCACTTCACCAAAGACTTGTGCACACATCTTCTTCCATCTCATAACTTCATTCTTTCTCCTCCTCACCTTCTCTATTACTATTCATTCTTTTTCTTCCAACCTTGTTACTCTTTCTGTCATACAACCGGCCCAGCGCATATGCAGAACCAGCACGAAGTTGCGTCAGCCTTCGTTCACCTTCCTTCATCTAGAGAAAAGACTTGCACATTTTCATGTTGTGAGAGGGAATCCATTTACTGCATCTTCTCCTCCATCTTTATTCATTTGGAAGGCTACTGAAAACCTCAACTGACGCTGGAATAGAACTCTCTAGACCGTGCCATCGAACATGGAGACGCCAGTAACTGCTGGACCAGCTTCTCCAGCAGCTGCAAGTCTTCCTACTCCAGCTGCATCTCCCAAGTCAAATCATGCTCCCCCAGAGAAGTATGACTTCAGCAACCTGGTTGACGCATTAAAAAAGAGTGATGACTGCAATCTTGCTAGTGCAAAGCAAGACGTCCCAAGCTCCTCAACTGACTCGACTATTCTTGCTGAGAGTATGGGCGAAGAATCCCTATTCGTAGAGGACGACGACATGGCGGTAGGTGGACCATCATCTCATGTCCACAAGGATAAAGTTGATGGCACAGATGACGATTTACCGTCACTGGAAAAGCTTCTTGGTTCGACTGATTCTGAAACTGCCAATCTGATCAAACTCATGGACCACGAAGAGCTTCAGTGCGATGAAGTTGATGAACGCGACGACGACGATTCCGATTACAAAAACGATGGCGATGATTTTGATGATGAGAGTGACAAGGAACATTCGAGTGCTGGGGAAGACAATGATTCCATTCAGAAGAAACGCAGCAGAAAGCCTCGACAAAAACCCGCCACGAATGTTCGTGAATACGTTGCTCGTTTGCACGCAAAGGAAGACGAACAATTTGCCAAGAAAATGGAGCGAGAAGAATGCAGAAAGCCTGGTGCAAAGCCTCCACGCAAGCGCAAAGTGGCGGAAGGCGATGCAGAGTCTTGTAAAGCTCTGAAGACGGCAAATGGCCATCGTCTTTTGCTGCCTGGCGACGACTGCTCGCAAAGTTCTGACGACAGCCCACTGCTTCCCATTGAGCCCATCAAAGCATCAACTCACGCCGAGCAATTTGCTCAAATCACGGCCAGTATACCGCAAAACTGTGACACAAGGCGCAAAGGCACACAAAAACGAGATCTGAAAGAAGCTGCACAAATATTTGGCTATAGAAAGGTTGAAGCTCAGAATGGCGACTGGAAATTGAAAGGCATGGCGACAGCTATGCGAAATCATCAGCTTACGGCCGTGGCTTGGATGATGAAGAGAGAGCTGGCGCGGTCGGAACCACATGGCGGGATTTTGGCCGATGCCATGGGTATGGGCAAGACAGTCATGAGCCTTGCCTGCATGGTTGGGAATCCACCAGATGACGATGACCTTGAAAAGTTTTGTAATGCCACTTTGGTGGTTGTGCCAAACAAAACAATTGCTCAGCAGTGGGAGAGCGAAGCGCGGGTGAGTTGACCTGAAGCCAACTTAACACCCAAAGCTTTTAAGCTGACGGAATTTATAGAAGCACTGCTTGCAACCGTTCAAGCATATGGTTTTCAGATATGACCCACGACGAGAAGATTTGCGGGAAATTTGCAGAGAAAACTTTATTGTGTGAGTATTGCGAGGTGACACTTACACTTTACGACTTTTAATGGCTGACTGGGTTCAGCATTGTCACATATAAAGAAGTGTTTTCTCAGTACCCAAGCGATGATGTCCTTCGGAAACTTCTTGGCAAGTATGACAGCGACGATGATTCTTTTAGGATTGCGTTGGACAAGATTATGGGTAACGTGTTCCGCATCAACTGGTACAGGATCATCCTTGACGAAGCACATGCTATCAAGAATGCCGACAGTCGCAGTAAGTCCCAATTCAAAACAATGGATGACGAAAATTGTCGTTAACACTTATTAAATAAGCTTCTAAGGCGTGCTGTGCGCTTGTCGGAAAATATCGCTGGGCCTTGTCGGGTACGCCTCTGGCCAACAGCTCCCAGGGTGCGTGCCACAATTCAACGAATGGCTTGCATGGCATCATTTACTAATGTTCGCAGAGATGTACCCCTACATGAAGTTTCTGAAGTGTGAATGGACATTCAGTCGCAAAGAATTTCGCTCCATGTTCTTTGGAGCAGAGGTAAGGGCTAAGCTGAACATGATGTAAGGAAGAGAGACTGATCACCGCAGGATGAACCCAACCCCCAGTTTGTGGCGTTAACTAGCCTTATGATGTATCGGCGGTGAGACTTGTCGCACATCATTATGCTTGCATTTCGTATATGTGCTAATGAGGGCCTAGGACTGTCGATGATGCATTTCTGGGGCGGCAAATCGTCTCTCTTCCCGAGAGAAAAGAAGTTGATATTTGGGTTGCTCTGTCGAAAGAAGAACAAGCCGTGGTCGAGTGAGTCCAAACCGCTACCGACTTTGAGGATGCTGGCATCTCGATTGGAGTTTCCAATCAGCGTAAAGCCTGTATGAGTACTCACAATATATTCTAGTGCCGTGTGCAAACATTATAGGCTCAGGCAAAAGTGTAAGATCCTGTCAAAGCTTGGATTGGGACAGGACGAAGTTGGGCCCGAAGAACGCGATCCAGGAGAACGACAAAGCCCAAAAAATGGCATTGGAAAGTCCAAACCTAAGAAGTCTTCAGCTCACGGACTAGCATGGATTTTGGAACGCGCCAGCCAAGTGAGACAGCGTCAAAGCATATCTCACGTCTATTGCATTGAGCGTCTTCTCCGCAATGAGTTCCACCTCGAGGAGCTCGTCGAGTTGAGAGAGGCTCTAGAGGAAATTGGCGCCAAACAAACCATCTTGGAACAACTGCAGCTTGGCGTCGAAGAAAACACTGGTATCAGGAAATATCAAAAAGGATTGCAAATGATGCAAGAGCGAGAAGAGAATTTCTTTGGCAAATATCTCGACATGCGGCCGCTCCTGGACATCTTGGGAGAAGAGGGGAGCGCGAAGGGTGTTACTTGTCTGTTTTGCGGAAAGGCACCAGTAGACCCGGTATTCTCTCATCGAGTAAGTTGAGCAACAAAAGCAAGCGAATCGTATTTTCATGCTGACTGAGATGGAGTGTCCTCATGTTTACTGCTCCAAATGTATTTGCACAGCTCTCTCAAGCGATGCTCAAGGCGATCTAAATACAGTTGTATGTGGCTCACTTTCTCCGTGGTCCTGAAAATTATGATTACTGACCAGGTGGCGTAGATGTGTCTCCATGAAGGTTGTAACGAAATTCTGGGTGTAGGCCAGGATATCGAAACCATTCAAAAGATCGTGGAAAAAGCCGAAGCAGATGGTAGTACATATCGTGAGCCTGGAAGAGACAGTATGAATGCTGCCGTTCACCAAGATGATGACCGAAACGGCTTCTTCATTGTCAGCACGTTTCTTGATGAAGTTCCCATCCTTCCTAGCACAAAGCTGACCGCAGCCATGGCTGTTTTGCTCACATGGAGGGATGAGGCACCGGATGACAAGATTCTCAGTGAGTTCCCCAAAGCAGAAATTATATGTGAGGCTGTAAGCATTGACACGGGTTTGCTTATTTTTTGTGCAGTTTTCACTCAGTTTACTGGAACGGCAAAGATGCTGGGATTCATGCTTCAGACTCTTAAAATTGGATTCAGGTATTACTACGGCGGTCTTGCGCCGTCGCAGAAGAGTCAAGCGCTGAAGGCGTTAAGAGAAGATGATGGGATACAGGTTTTGGTAAGGATTTTATCCATTTGCACTGGGTAGCTCTTGTCTTATTCTCATTTTACATGATCTAACCAGACTGTTGTTTGAACAGGTTGCAACTTTGAAGAGCGGCAATCAATCTCTTAATCTCACAGTGGCAAATCGAGTCATCATCATCGACCAGTGGTGGAACAAGACAGCAGAACAACAAGCCTTTGGGCGTGTTGTTCGAATTGGCCAAGAAAAAGTCACCCACCTGGTGAATATCAAGACCAAGGAACCCATCGATGATCGCATCAACAGACTGCAGAGGAAGAAGGCCAAGGATATTGACCGTACTTTGCAAGATGACGGCAAACCGCTGCCTCAAGTGAACGAACTCGAGCTGCGGAAGGCCTTTTATCGCAAAAAGGCCGCGATGGAGGAGGAGGAGAGGAATAAAAAAGCCAAGGCGGCTAAGAAGAATGCGGCGAAAGCTTCGTCCAAGAAAAAGATTTGATGGGGATATGAGAATTTTCATTCTCTCCATCATGTCATTGACGTTGGGATTACAAGGGGAAAAGTTATTTCATTTGGGACAGATTCGGCATGGATGCGAGGGTTTAACACCACAGGAGAGAGGTTTTTTTTGCTGCGAGATGCATTTAGCATGGGTTTTACGGGGAGGATATTTACCGGTCATTTGGTGGAATTTGCACATCTGGTTATCATCTAACACACGAGTTGGTCATGGATATTTGGGGGCACTGGATTTCACGGGTACTTGGTTTGCTGCCGCTTTGATGGCAAGACGGCCGAGATGATTGCCTTTTAGGCTAGGTAACTGAGCTGACTAGATCAGCTATTATGCGTCTCTTGAATCAAAAGTTTTTGCTTTTTCTTTATTCAAAACTGATTTTGTTCTCTAGATCCGGTTTCATCCAGACCATTCTACTAGAGACTACTCATACTGACAGAGAGATGATGTAGCTTTTCCAAACACACGCCAGTTTTCACCACTTGCAGCTTCAGACACCCTTTACAGGCGTCTCAGGATATCCTCGACAACCTCATCGGTAGTGGCCTTGCCGCCCAGGTCAGGGCTCAGCAGCTTGCCCTCCTCCAGGTTGGCGTCAACGGCAGCGTAAATCTTGGCAGCAGCCTCGGGCTCCTCAAGGAACTCGAGCATCAGGGCAGCACTTCGCAGGGTGGCAATGGGGTTGGCAATGTTCTTGCCCTGGATGTCGGGGGCACTGCCGTGGCAAGGCTCGCCAATGGCGAAGCCCTCACCGACGTTGGCGCTGGGAACGAGACCAAGACTGCCGACGAGAGCGGCAGCACCGTCGGAGAGGATATCGCCGTACAGGTTGGGGGCAACAATGACGTCGTAGGCTTCGGGCTGGCGGAACAGCTTGTAGACCATGGAGTCGACAATCTGCTCCTCGACGGAGACGGAGGCGTACTTTGGGTCAGACAGGGCGTTCTTGGAGGCGGTGCGGAAGAGGCCGTCGGTTTGCGACAGGACGTTGGACTTGTGGGTGATTGTGACGAGGGGCTTGCTGTGGATGCTGGGGGCGCTCTCGCGGATCTTTTGGCGGCGCAGCGCAATGTCGCCGGCCATGGCGGCGATGCGGAACGAGGCCCTTTCGGAGATGCGCTTGATGGCCTCGGCGACCTTGCCCTCGGGGGTGTCGCGGGTGGTCTCCTGCTTGACGTAGAGATCCTCGGTGTTTTCGCGGACAATGACCATGTCGATGGGCTTGGCGGCGGTCAGGATGGTCTTGACGGGACGGACGTTGGCATAGAGGTCGAGGCGCTTTCGCAGGGCGACAATGGGCGACGAGTAGCCCTTGACGGCGTAGGTGGGCGAGCTGACGGCGCCAAAGAGCGCGCCCTGGCACTCGTTGCGCAGGACGTCGACGGTGGCATCGGGCAGGGCCGAGCCGGTCTGCTCAAAGGTCTCGAAGCCGGCCTTGAGGTCGACAAAGTCGAACTTGAGCTTGAGAGAGGCGGGCAGAGCTTCGAGGATGCGGCGGCCGGCGGGGATGACTTCCTTGCCGATGCCGTCACCGGGGATGAGCCCTGCAGGGGAAGACGGTTAGCTGTTTGCGACAGAGGAAGAGGAAGAAATATCAAGGCATTGAATTGAATTGAGTAAGAATCAGGGAGAGTAATTACCGATTCTAAGAGTGCGAATCGACATGGCGGGCGCAATCAATTGGGATTTCTCGTCTTTGCTTGTGCGTGAGTAACTTTTTTTTTTTGGCCTCGAGTCTCGAGTTTCAGCATCTCGATCCGAAGATCGGCGGGTTTATCCGAGCGCCATCAGAAACTGGACACTTTTTAGGTGGGGGGGGGGCATGGGCGGGGGATTTTTTTTTTTGGATAGCGCTGGGTGGGTAAGAGATGGAAGATAAGATTAGATGAATGAAGAAGATTAGATGAAGGAGATGGTGATGGTGATGGCGATGTATCGAGACAAGGAGAAGATGAAGGATTGAACGGAGGAATCACAGACGGTGCACGGACTGTTGCCATTGTCCGCCAGTGCTTCTCCATTGGGCATCACCAGCGGACGAGTCGCGGAGTTTGATCCTTGTCCTTACAGGGTGACGGTGCTCACTATGACTACCTAGGAAGCCCCGACGACATCGCAGGATCTTCGTCCGGCGGTTGGGTCGACGGACGAAGGAGTTGTTGGTTGCGGATGGCGGAGTGAAGCCAATCAATCCTGGTCATGGAGCAACATGGGAAGCGGGCGGACGGAAATGAAATGCACTCGTATAGACAGCTATATAACAGGCGCTGGGAAGGCTCACAGGGACAAGATGTAAGTTGGTTGGTTCTAAAAGCTGCACTCTCAAGTCTAGAAAACTCCCTATTACTTCAAGAAAAAACAACAACAGCTCAGCAACATCAGCCGCAATGTCGTCCGTCAGGCCTCCCTTTGACCCCGAAGTCATCAAGAATCTCCCTCCCGTCAGGATCGACGGCTCTCGCACAGACTCGCTCCCCCTCGACGCGGCCGCCAGAGTCGCCGCCATGCGGCAAGCAGCTGCCCCAGCCTCCAGCGCAATCAAGGACCAAGTAGATTCCGATCCCTCGCTGGAAACCGAACGGGTCGCCATCCCCGGACCCCGAGGAGACATTGAAATCCTCGTCATCAAGCCAAAGGGAGCCTCAAGCACCGACAAGCGGCCGGCCATTTACACCATACATACCGGCGGCGTGGTGATTGGCGATGAATACCTCAACCTCGACCTGGCCATATCCTGGATGAAGGAAATCGACGGCATCATCGCCACGGCACGATACAGGCTAGCCCCGGATCATCCTGGCCTTGCGCCCTTTGAAGACTGCTGGGAGGGCCTCGTCTGGTTCGCAAAGCAAGCAGACCGATTTGGCTTCGACCCGGACAAGTTGCTCATCGGAGGCGCTTCTGCCGGCGGCGGTCTTTCTGCTGCCGTTGCGTTGATGGCGAGAGACAAGGGGTATCCGAAGCTGTGCGGACAAATCCTCGTCTGTCCGATGCTGGATGATCGTGCCGATACAGTCTCTCACAAGCAATTTCTGCGCCATGGGGCTTATTCCGGAGAGTCGGACGAGTTTAGCTGGACGTGTATATTGGGCGACCGCCGCGCGACGGATAACGTCTCCGTCTTTGAAGCTCCCGGCCGAGCAACTAATCTGTCGAATCTTCCTCCTACGTACATCGACGTCGGGTCCGCCGAGCCCTTTAGAGATAGCGTTGTTGCCTATGCGTCCAGGCTGTGGGAGCATGGCGTGCAGGCCGAGTTGATGGTGTTTGCTGGCGGGTTGCACGGCTTCGAATTCTACGCTCCGGAGGCGAGCGTGTCGAAACAGGCTGGCGAGGCGAGGCTGAAGTGGCTCCGACGTCTTATGGATCAGCTAGAATAAACACCATACCAGATGGATGTTGTGTTTGTTAGAGAGAAGCATGAGCAATCAACAGACGCACTAAGACAATGGCGTTGCAGAACCGGGAGGCTTGAGGCAGTCAAGGATGAATACATCTAAACACACACTTGAATGATTCTCTGCGTCACCACAACGTCGGCACCTCTTCTCCCCTCATCTCGCACCACCATCTAGCCTGCTGATACATCTCGCCCTCGATGCCTTCTGTAATCATCCAGTACTTCTTCAGAAACCACGGCCGTACTTCCCAGCTTCGGATATCCCACGGGGCGCCAGAGTGTCCAGTGCCGGCCCCAGCACCGGACCCCCAGCAAATGACTCCATCGCTCTGGAGGTCGTGACAGAGCTCGTCCATGTTGATGATGCTGGGCTCGGCATTCATCAGTGCTATTAACCGCTCGCGGAATGTCCGAAAGGGGAGAGTGTCAATGTAGGGGTGATGACGGTGTGTGAGTTGGTTCTGGGTGGGCTTCAAGTCGTCTTTTATATGAATAAACGCAACTCGATTGGCAACATGTTCCATTCCATCCAACGTTTTCCTTGATGCGTAAAAGTGAGACTCGGTGTCGTGTGCAAACATTTCCGGCGCTGATATGCCCAGCATGGTTGCGTTATATAGAACAGCTGCTACAAACGACATTTGCGTGATGCGGATTGTATTGGCGTGAAGATCGGGGAGCTGCACTATTTATCCATTTGTTAGAGCATGGTTAAATAGCCGAGCCTTTTGATTCACCTTGTGTGGGCTTGCGCCCATGTAATGAACCGTCAATCATCCTCGTGCTGGCCAATGGGCTGTCCGCGTCTCGTTCCAGTGACTGGAGGCCCTTTCTCAGAATGTCCTTGAGCGTAATCTTGTTCGTGCGGATATTCTTTAGCAGTGCTCTACTCAGGGTGATGTCGTCCTGCAGTAGGAACTGAGCAAGTAATGCATCCGTCTCGTCCCTCGCCGGTGATTGGCTCTTGAGGACGTTGACGCTGTGTGACTGAAGAACGCCCGGCGGCATCGAGGGTGAATTAAATCCGCTCCCCGGTGTTATGGACCCGGAGCCCGACTGGGCAACCAGCGGAGTTGAGGCGGAAAACAAGTCCTCTCGGAATGATCGACCGGCATTCAGGGCACCGTCCGCCTGGTAGTCCAGACTAGGCGTGTATCTGTACATGGGAGCTGGCCCGCCGGTCTGGTAGCTCAAGGCTGATGCTCCGAAACTCGGGCCGCAGCCGACAGTGAAGCTTCCCATTCCCGTGGGAGCGGCCGAGCCGAGATCATGAGGCTGCATCATCCCGGCCAGTCCCATGATGGGCGAGTCCGCGGCCAGTAGGCCGGCCATGGTTTGGCCAATGGTGGACGTCGGGGTGGACGAAGACGGCGCATCGTGAGCAGCAATTGTCTGAGCCTTGGCAAACGACTCTAGAGCCTGCAGTCGCTTCTTCTGCTTCTCTCCTATTCGGTTCAGCTCATCGTTAGCGGATCGATCACTTTGTCGCTTTGCTGTGCTTTGCTTTGCTAAGCCACGAAAGCATTTCGCTTGTAGGTACTAACGGTAAGTCTTTTGTGCTTGACGGTTCTGAATCCGTCTCCTTTCGGACGTCTTTAGTTTCTGTGGCCCTCCATTGGGCGATTTCGGAGTGGTGAGCTTCCTTGCACTTGACCCGCTGATGCTGCCATCCGTCTGCATCTCATCAGCAGAATGCTCGCTGCTTGGTGTCGTCGAGTCAATGTGCTCCATTGCTATCAACATCAAGGTGCCGTCATCAAGCGAGGACCTGAGTTGAAGAGCAGCAGCGTGGGGGCGTTGATGATGGCAGCTATCGGTCAGTGTACTACTGAGGAGTTGTCGAATTCAGCGATGGTCGGCAAAGGCTGATGAGGTGAGCAAGCTGCGTCTCGGGGCCCGCTAAATAGAAGAGACTCAAAGACACGATCCACCCTATTATTGAATATTGAATAAGCAGAGTCAAGGGAAACTCTGTGTGTCTGTCTGTCTTTGTAAGGGGACTGGAGATTAATTAGGTAGCCTTTTGTGCCGGCCAAGAACGAGTGCCGGGCTACAAGTAGGTTATTAATAAATGACCGAGCGGCTCAAGGGCCAGCAGACGATGAAAAAGGGGATAAAATCAGGATTAATTAATACAGAATAAGAAGAATTGGGGCTGCCCCGGAATAAGAAGCTTAGGACGGGCAGGAAGAACAACGGCGACGGCAAACCCGAAACGAAAAAGAACGGCGAGCAACCTTATAATACGAATCACTCGATTCGATCATTAGCGCGCGCGATACAGTCTGTCTGCCAAGTCTGCCTACATGTCTTTTTAGCGGACTTTTGACAGGGAAAACACGTCGACCAGTGGAATCGACGATCTATCTCCGGTAATGACCGTGGCCCACCGTCAACATATGCCTATTTCTAGTATGCGGCGAGAGTAGACTCGGACGAGGCTCAATCCATGATCGGCCTCGAAAGGAAATAAGATTCGAATCTGGTCATAATCTGCCTGGAGTCTGCCTAGATCTCAGGGCTAATCTGGCTACGTCTTGAGACTAGTACAGACCGCTCTGTTGGAATGTTTTGAACTGAAATGAACCCCCCTTACAAAGGCAGAATGGATGATACGTTGAAGTGGCAGGGGTTTTTTTTCTTCTTTTTTTGGATCTTTACAGGATTTATTCCGTATAATACTACTGCATAGTACAATGAGTCATTAGTTCATCCAGTTCATGTTTTTGTCCAAGAAGTGAGTGACCCATCAGGAGATGCGGCGTCCTCCTCATATGCTCTCGAGGGCTACGGTGTCAGCAAATAGATGATCCGAATGGCTATGGATGGTGTTTGTTAGAGTTGACACAAGAGAGCATAGCCGACAAGATTCCAAAACTCACGCGTCCGAATAACGACCCCCAACAACTTCCGTCTCGTCAATGGCCTTGCGGATCTCTGCCTCTTCGTCCTTGCTGAGCTCCACGTGGACGGCTCCCAAATTCTCTTCGAGGTACTTGATCTTCTTAGTGCTACTCAAACCGTCAGCCTACGGGATTCTCGTAATGCTTGTTTCCATAACGAAATGACAAATCATACCCGGGGATGGGGAAGATGTCAGCGCCCTGTGCCAGCAGCCACGCTAACGTCAACTGTCCGGGCGTCACGCCTTTACTGGTGGCAATGGTCCCAATCTTTTCCACCAATGCAAGGTTCTTTGAAAAGTTGTCCCTTGAGAATCGCGGGAGGCTCTTGCGGAAGTCGTCGGCAGCAAAGTCGTCCGGGGACCTGATCTGCCCGGTCAACATGCCGCGCCCCAGGGGGCTGTAAGCCACAACCGCAATGCCGAGTTCCCTTGCCGTGCTGAGAATATCGATCTGGGGCTTCTCAATGTCCACCGAGAAGGGGCTGTACTCGACCTGGATGGCGGCTATCGGGTGGACGGCATGCGCCCGCCGAAGGGTCGCGGCCGAGACTTCACAGAGCCCGAGATGTCGGAATTTCCCCTGCCTGCCATGGAGCGTCGGTTAATTTGGTTGGACGAGCGGGTTGGGAACGGAGCTAACTCTTTCAACTCAGCTAGAGCCTTGATGGTAAGCTCAACGGGGGTCTCCTTATCGACCCGGTGCATGTAGAAGAGATCAATGTGAGAGACACCCAGCCGCTGGAGTGACTCATCACACGCCTGTCGTACATATTCGGGATCGGAGCGAATCGATGCTTTTCCAGTAGAGGGGTCGTAGACACCGCCGCATTTCGTGGCAAGAAAGATGTCGTCTCGCTTTCCCGAGTGCTTGAACTACTTGCTAAGCAATTCCTCGCTGTCGCCGTAGACATCGGCAGTATCCCAAAAGGTGTTGCCTAATTCGTGAGCACGGTCTAGGACCTTGAAGCGGTCGTCGTCTGAGCCTCCAAATCCGTACATGGAACTAAGACCCATGGCTCCAAAGCCTAGAGTTGAGACAAGAGGGCCATGGCGGCCGAGAGGCTTGGTGGGAAGAGTTGCAGGGGCCATTGTTGGGGTGTACATATGAACAAGAGACTTTCAAAGGTGCAACGTTCAAAGAGTCATTGGTTGTTCAATCTATGAAAGACGATGCCCTGTTTATAAAGGCCGGATGATTAAATTTAGACATTTGGTTGAAACACATTACACGAGGTTTTGCTCATCTGCTTCTCAAAGCATCAGGTCTGCCCTCGGATTGCTTAGTTGATCGTTCAGCAAGCCACATGTTTGCTTCAGTGATGGTGGTTTTTTTGGATCAAGTAAACTGTGGGTTCTCGACTTGCGGGAAAATCCCGACGACAAAGCGGATTTTGAACATCTGTTGCCGCACTGCTTTGCCCATTGTCTCGCTCACCTAATCAACCCACTTGCTCACAACACACTCACTTTGCGGCTCCTTTGTTTAAAGAAGATGAACGACTCGTCTTTCATTTCCTTTTATTTGTCTTTCTCAACGTGGCATCAAATTGCTCGTCGAAACGCCGCGCGCCCCAGAATTCGGCGATAGTCACAAGAGGAAGGACGACGACACATGCTCATCTGATAACCCCCAGACGGGAGCTTACGTACCCTCTCCCGCTGACCTGTCTCTTCCTTTCCATTCCCCAGTTGTGTGCTGTGTCCCCTGCCGAGTCATGCTTGTTCAATATTCAGAACAGGCGCGAGTCGTTGCTGGGGGCCGAAGTAAACAATGATCGGGGTTTAATAAGCGGCAATAGTGATCCCTGCTATCGCCATTTTTTTGGCCGTTTACAGACCCGCCAAACGCCGACTCACCGGGCGCTAACTAGGCGAAATGATTCGACGGAATCCCTGTTGTCGTTGTTGTCGTTGCTCTCGTTGTGGCAAAAGCCATGAAACAACATCGATGGTCCTGGATCCAATAGACACGCTGAAAGCCGGTTGTTCAACTACAGAGTATATGCGTATAATGATGTGAAAGCACTCTTCTAGACTTGGCTTTCATTAGCCTCTATGAGATGAAAGACGCTCTTTGTGACTTTGTCTATTAGTGCACGAACCACATCTAATTTACACCGTCATCTGATCTTGCCGAATGGCGATGTCTGATGATTTAGAACAAAGCCTATCTACTCAATTGAAAAGTTTGGAAATATCGTGTATCGATTCTTGATTCGTTGAACGCGTGGGTCGTGATCAACGGCTGAACTCTTCAGCAGCCAGGACTGCAGCATGGCCTCTTTGTTGGTTTTTCTTCAGCAGCCTTCCAGTGGACAAATGATTCAGGCTATGCACAGACAAAGCATAAACTGTTGTTCATGAAGAGTAGAGCCAATGGTAGAGTCATCATCTTTGTAAACAAGTCCAGCCATCACATCATGGTTCTGTTCTTCAGCGGCTAGATTGGGACATTTAAACCGCATATCGTCCACAATCTATCAATTTTTTTGGACCATATCGCTACAGATGAAATTTCTCCGAAAACTGTTGCTTCAATCCAAAATATTCAACAAATTTCGTACATTTAGGTCATCTTCTGCGCCGTGCAACATGGCCAACTTGGTAGAGCCCATTTGGACTTCAGACACAGAAGGCTGTATGTTTTCAATGTCTGGAGTTCGATATTTGGCATCATGCCCCAAACCGGTAAGATTCCCTCGGCGACGATCCCCAGCACTACATCTCCTAATGAGCTATTCTCTTGCAGTGTCCGGAAAGCTGTCAGGACATTCCCGATTTCAGCTTGTTTACCGTATTCCCTGATCCACCAGTTAGAAAACATGGAAAACGAGTCTCCGAGAAATGGGTAAAAGAGAATTTGGAAAAATGTCGTGAAGACGACGTGTTTGACCATGTATTTCTCGCCAATATCATATTCTACGACGCGCTTATGACGGGTCCGACTCGTATAAGATCCAAGGGCGAGGCTATTCTCCAACGTTCGGGCATGAATACGTCGCACTTTGTCGACAAGGACCACGATTTGGTACCTGGTCCTCATATCCTTTGGAATCAGAAGCTGTGGCAAGTATGCAAGCTGGTGGAGGACTCATACGAGACTTGCATGGTTGCTTTGAAACCGCAGAAAAGGTATTGACCAGATTCAACATGAGAAGATTAAGGACTAATGTACTCTTAGCTTATTGGGCCCGTTTGAACGCCTTTCGATAATGGGTAAAGAAAGCAACGTCCTCAGTTTTGCTATACCATCTCGACTCAAGTATACCCTCCTGGATAACGAGTTACCGCTAGCTGGAAAGCGCATCCTCATCAAGGATAACATTCATTTAGCCGGCATCAAGACATCTAATGGCAACCGTGCCTTTTACGACACGTACCCTGCAGCAACAAAAACCGCCACCAGCATTCAAGATCTGATCAATCAAGGCGCCGTTGTCATTGGAAAGACGAAAACGTCTTCGTTTGAGAACTGGGAGGAGCCTATCCAATATACAGATTACCCGGCCCCATGGAATCCTAGGGCTGACCGTTATCAATCCCCAGGAAGTTCCAGTTCGGGCAGTGCTTCGGCCATTGCAGCTTACGAGTGGCTTGACATTGCCATTGGCACCGACAGTATGTAGCAGAGACTGGATCTTGTTTACACACTATGGAAATCAGCTAACAAGGGGTTGATG
Source organism: Trichoderma pleuroti (assembly GCA_001721665.1). NCBI lineage: Eukaryota > Fungi > Ascomycota > Sordariomycetes > Hypocreales > Hypocreaceae > Trichoderma > Trichoderma pleuroti. The sequence continues at coordinate 25,473 of MDJU01000035.1, forward strand.
AACAGCTTTGGGGGGCGTCACCAGACCCGCTCACTGGTGCGGCTGCTTTGGCCTCCGTCCCAGCATTGGAGCGATTTCTGCAGAAGGCATCGAGCCATGCGTCAAGTAAGTACACTGAACCTAATTCTCGCTCAATGACATCTAACTGACCGCTGGAGCCCCTGGGATATTCCGGGAATTCTCGCAAGGGATCTGCAAGACTGCAAAGAGTTCGCTAAACAGTGGCTGAATCTTGACGACGAGAAATTTAACGATGCTCCAAAGGTATGTGTATTTGACTGCAAGCAGTCAAGATTACGACACTGACATGTACATAGGACTTTTCGTCCATCATATGGCCTGTTGACTTTTGGGCCGGATTTAACGATACGGAGAGGGAAATGGCAAGAGATTTTGCTAAGAAAATGGCTGACGAGCTCAAGGTACGCATTAAAGAGATTTCGTTCGAAAAATGTTGGAGTACGCATGGTCCAGCGGGGTTCTGCAAGGATCCTTTGGACGATTTTATGGGAGAGGTATGTTGTTCACCACCAGGTACCAACTTGACATCGCATTACATTGGATCCTAACGTCTAGGTAGACTACCCGGGCTATAGCGTACGACAAGTACAAAAACAGCGAGGACTTTCGCACTCGATATAAAGACCAGAATGGCAGAGAACCTTACACGTCGAAGCCAAACGAGAGGATTTGGTAAGCCCAGCTTTCACATAGCTTATAATTACCCCTTCGTCTAACACGGCATTAGGTCTATCGGAAAGCAGACAAGCGCTGATGACAGAATGACTGCATCTCAAAGAATCGATGTTTACAAAAGTTGGTTCAAGGAACACGTGTTGACGGGACGCAACAAAAGTGCCATCATAGTACTGCCCCTCGATTCAGCAGGCCCCAGATACAGGGACGACTGTCCCGATACTAGCGACGAATCTTCCTCTGATGAATCTTCTGATGAATCTTCTGATGAATCTTCCTCTGATGAATCTTCCTCTGAGGAAACTTGTCATAAACACTCCTCCTCTGATGAATCTTCCTCTGAGGAAACTTGTCATAAACACTCTTCCTCTAATGAACCTATTCAGGACGACTCTGGTCATGACGACTGTGGTTATGAAGACTCTTCTCATGAGGAATTTCCTCATGTTGACACTTCTATCTATACTCCTTATGTCAGCGCCCCTTTTATCGGCTCCCCTTTTATCGGCGCTCCTGATCTTAGGGCTCCTTATATCGGCGCTCCTAATATCAACATTTTTAACATCAACACTGCTTATATCAACACTTCTAATAACGACTCTTCATTTGACAACTATCTTGGAGATCAGCCTTACATATCTAGCAGACCTCGATATGGCCCCGGGTACCCTGACTATTCCAAACCGCCCCGCAGATAGGTGTCCTAGAGTTGGGCGTCAAGTTGCGCGTCTTGAATTTAGGCGTTCTGAAGTTAGGGTTCCTGAAGTCGGGCGTCCTGAAGTTCAGTGTACTGAAGTTGGGTGTGCTGAAGTTGGGTGTCCCAAAGAGAAGCAAGCCAAAGAGAAGCAAGCCAAAGAGAAGCAAGACAAAGAGAAGCAAGACAAAGAAAAGCAAGACAAAGAAAAGCAACTCAAGGAGAAGCTAGCCAAGGAGAAGCTAGCCAAGGAGAAGCAACTCAAGGAGAAGCAAGCAAAAGAAAAGCTAGCCAAGGAGAAGCGAGCCAAGGAGAAGCAAGCCAAGGAGAAGCAAGCCAAAGATGACCGTCCTAAGTAAGGCATATCCTTAATACCCGCTAGTATTTTACAGACTGATGAAAGCTAACTCAGTTGTAGTGTCCGAAGATTACACCAATCAGGCATCAACGCTTTGACACTTGGGCCCGTCATGGAATCCCCTGTTCTCGCCGTTCCAAGTAAGATTACAAAAGTACAAAGTAGTGAGATCCCTTCTAACCGAATGCAGTTGGCCAAACAGTGTACAAGTCAAGAGTCAACCAGCTGGAAGAGTTGTCACCATTTGCAGTGGCATTGATGGGACCGCCTGGTATGGACAAGATACTACGTCCACACTCGAAATTATATACGCTAACTGAGATACACAGGCACTGATATCAGGCTAATTCGCAAGGCCATGAAAGTCATGGAACGTTGGGAAATGCCCACAAAGGTCGAAACAGGAAAATTCATGTACTCAACTTAGATCACGTCTTTTTTTTTGGATTTGCTGCTTGGTAATACGCTTGGTAATCTCAAAGACTTGTTTGTCCTGAACCAAGTTACAGTATTGCTGAATTCACAGCTCAAGGTAGTTAGTTAGTCTTTGGAACCGGTTCCAACACATGCAGGTTGCGCATGACTCATTCGTTACAAGGGTCGGATTGTTGACTCTGGACTTTTCCAGGTCATTGGCGTAATAATTAGACAGGTTATGGAGTACATCAATGCAATATATTCTCGCTTAGTTACTGGCATGTTTGTTCAATCGGCGATGTTCCATCGGTGTTATGAGTGAGGTTGTAATTTTCAAGCTGCCAACACTACCATGGGGGCAATTGTGGGTTAATTCTGCCGGACATGCCTAGTGCGCAGCTGAACTCATGCATCTTGTTACTAAGATTGGAATGGAATCCGAACAGAAATGTGAACGGAAAAAGAGATGCGGAAAAAGAAATCCGGAAAGGGGGCTCGGCGGTTACCCAAAACTGATGCCTGGAGAACTGAAGACAAGTCAGGAGATATTGTGGATAGTGTACATGTATGTAACCTTAGAATGACAAATAAGGGGGGAAGCAAATTATGGACAGTCATCCCGTGAAAGAAACGTCCAGTATGGTGTAGAGTCGATTATACTCTCTGACGCCTTCATTCCGCTCCTTTGTCCACTTCCCATAGACCAGACATGGAGTCTTTCATCTCCTGGGCCATCCTCTCTTCTGCCTCCTTCAGTTCGTCCTCGAAACCTTTGCCCCAGCCCATGTACTGCTTCCAGCTACTGAAGTAAAACACGGCATCGAGAACAAACATGGCCCATCGCGAGCTCATTGCTTGTGCAAACGTCACTTGGCTATCGTCCCGCAAATTCAGCATTGCTGAGCGACCGATCATGCCGAGTCTATTGACGGGAGAATCGTAGAAGCGATTGCTACCTTGGACGAGAGCTAGATTCCGCTCCAGAAATATGAGCTCACGAGGGTATAAGCCTTCTTCTCCAAAGAATGCTGATGCTTCGCTGATGGCTCTTTGTGATTTCTCTTCAGGTGTCTCGTCGATCGGCTCCGGCTTCTTCTCACGAGACATGAATGTATCAGCCCAGGCATCGGCTGTCTTCATGCCCCAGGCGGCTGACACTTCCTCTAGTCCTTTCTGATTGCCAGTGAGAAGAGACTTCCAGAAGCGAGCATATTGGCGCCGCAAGTTATCTGACAACGATACATAGAGGCCGTGGTCGATGAGCACGATTTGTGGCTTTCCGGACGGGAGACGTCGAACAAACATGTTGCCTGGATGAGGATCACAATGGACAAACCCCCATTTGAACATTTGTGACGAGAAGAGATCGATGACGGTGGTCATAATATCGGCTTCTTTAAGGCCCATGCCCGCAGAAGTCTCGCCAGAAGGATTGTGTGCACCAGTGATAATATCTCTATCCCATAGTTTGGCGCCATGGATCCATTCCGACGTCAAGACGCGTTTCGATGTGAGTTCTGTATAGACCTGGGGAATGTATACTCTTGCACTCAAGTCGGGATCTGACTTTACAAGCTCGGCGATCCGCATCGAATTAGCCGCCTCGTTCTCAAAGTCCGTCTCCTTCATGATGTTGTTCATGATGTAGTCGCCGATGCCTTGTATATGGATATCCGTCGTTCTCCCTACCAAGTCACAGAGGACCCTGTTATCATCGTTAGCCAGTCGAAGAGACTGCATGGGAAAGGGGGTGCGATATACTTGAATGTCCAGAGATCCCACGATGCCTGCTGCGCCAAGTTTCTCCTCTGCACCTTGATTGCAACTTCTCGCCCATCTCTCAGCCTCGCATAGTGAACTTGTGCTATCGAAGCTGAAGCTCTGGGCTCCTTCTCTACACCATCGCCAAACACTTCGCTGACACTGGCACCAAATTCCTCTTTGATGACTGCCTGGACATCGCTCCAAGATTCTTGCGAAGCATCGTCAAACATGTTTTTGAATTCGCGCTGATACGCTTCTGGCAGGGCCGCGCCTTGCACTGCAATCGCTTGGCCAATCTTGAGAAAGATGCCGCCGTTGGTCTTGATCATGTCACAAACGCGCACGGCATTCCGATCATGGAGCTCGTCGATGGGCACACGACCTCCCTTGGGATTCTTGCCTGAATGCATCTTGTAGTCGACCCCGACTTGTGCAATTGTCGCATATGCTCGCAAGCTGCGTGTCAGGATTCCCCCCATGTAATATTTGTCTGCGACCACGACACCGCCTGTCGTAAGACCAGCTGTGGCTCCCATGGCAATCAACAGCTTCCAATACCACCGAACCTTCTTTTTCGGTGGTTCTGCGATGGTGGTCTGTAGTCGGACATGACGAAAGGGGGATATGAGATGTGATGGCACAATATGTTTTGAGAAGATGGTAGGGTGCAAGAGGAGCGGCTGTACTCTTGATGGTACTCTGGCTTGCCGTATTGATGGCAAGGAGGAGGAAGCAACGGCCTTCAAAAGAATACGTGAAGCCATTGGATAACTAAGAATTTCCCCAACTACAAATGAATGCTTGAGCTAACATGGAGCAGAGCTATGAGAGATGATAGGCTACACGAGCCTGAGCAATAGAAGAAGAAGAAGCAAAAGCCGGATGGTCAAGAGAATCATAATTTCCCCCATCCATCCCTACAGAAATATCTGCCACCCTTCTTACAATACCCTGCAGTACAAGACTCAGCTGCTTTCGATCCTGAAATGCAAGGCGCGGGAAGGCTGACGAATAGACCCGCGACTCACATGCAGATAGTAATACCGATTGGCCAATCGGGACATCGGAGTTGATGGCTCCCGGACCTTTTGGTTCACGCCTGGTCGCTTTTCAAGGCCGCGAGACTCTTTAAAAGAAGTGTGTGGAAATCTTGGCGAATCTGGATTGAGTCACTCAATGCGTGTGACTGGCTTGATTTGTTTTGACTCATCAAATCGAGGCAACAAATCCTTCTTCTCCATTCGCATCCTCCTACTAACGACGCCAGCGCACATGTATTAGGCAGCACAAGGAAGTGTGTAGAATCCATCAGATGTCTCTCATTTCTGCGGCTAATCCAATCCGGAAAGACACGGAGCCAAGTTTATGCATCTTATTCAACTGCTTCAATCTTACTTGTGGCCCGTGTCCACTGAGATCTGCCGTAATACATAAGCCAACGTCTGAGTAAGTCCAACGGGCTCTGGCATATAAAAGAGATGCGCCTCCTCGACATGAGGAAGTCCTAAAGTCGGAACTAAATACGTTAAAAATGTCAGTTCCTTCTCCTTACAAGTCGTATCAAGCATACCTGCTGGTTTTATTCGTTGGGCATGTCGTACAAGACTGCGACTGTTTGACTGAGACAAATACTGCTAAAAGAGTCAATAGTGTCTAATTAACGGGGATTATCTTCGTGCCGGCAAAAGGTCAAGTAGGTGAATCACGACTACAAATTGTGCATTGTATACCTCTTTGCAACAGTATATTACAAATCGGGCGTAAGCATCGAGATGACCAGTGAGGGCGTATTCGTTGCTACGTGTACTAATAAACAGTCTCTGTGATTACCGACCACGATATTGGTACAGCCAGTACCACTGTTAACGAGCTACTTATTCTCACAGCGCTCAATAGTATTCCGCTATTAACAGTAAGCAGGTAACGGCATGAACTTCTAGATTGGCCACTCTTTCACTACGAGATCCCCCAAAGATATTAATTACATGCATGGTGAGCAGCAGGGTATAATAGCAAGGGCGGCGTTGGGGGTCATTTGATGGTTTGGTGACGGTGGGGGGATTTGGGAGCATGAATGTAAGTTTGCTCGGTGTCAGATCTATTCAGAGTCTCCGTCATTATTCTCAAGCAGCTTTAGAACAAGCGTCCTCGACCTGGGCCATAGTTTCATCCCCGTCGGATACTGTCATTGCAGTACGAACGAAGGCTTCAATACTGGAGACCATTCTACAATGCTCAAATGTCTCTCGAAGCAGAATAACCCCTCGACAGCATCTTGGAAGAATTCCATCCCAAGTTTGAATAAGAATTAATCCTGCGCATCAAGAATACCACCGGTGGTGTGAGCAGGGTAAACATGCCGAGCTTTCCTCGTTTCTGTTCACTAGTCTGATACATGTCAGCCGTCCATCCGGTCATAGTCTTGCGGTTTGTATCAGAATTCAGACATCTTACGACATGCTGCCATAATTTGAGAGTGTATGTAAACTGAGCACTCCAGCGGGCTTATGCTGATGGGCCCTGTCACCACGAGATCTGCCATGCCAGCATCGTTTGACAAATTTATCGCGCTGAAGGAGAGTATTCCATCATTGCTAGCGCCGATGAATAGAGAAGTGTGAGTCTGCTTGCTCTGATAGACGCGCGGCACATGTATTGACTGGGATAGCTCGTACAGGTACCCCATCACACCTTACTTACATGTCTTGCATCTCCCCCTCCCACTTGATCTGCAGGACAGCAAGCACACACATTAAGTAGCAGTTCATCTGGTGACTCTGCTGCATGATGCATGAACTCTTCAACGAGAACCTGAGCTGGTTGGGCGGAGTCAAGCGCGGTGCTAGTGCAGGAACGTTGTATCCTGTGATGAGGGACGCCTCGAGCCGCAGCTGCGGAGACGAATTCCTGTGCAGCTCATGATTATCGAGGCCAGTGTTACAGGCTTATCCTCTTCAGGTGCCACAGATGACTTTTATAAGATCAGTGCCGCCTCCAGGGCGGCTACTCGGAGTGAAGATGCCGTGACACGTACAGACCTGCCTAAATAAGACGTTGTCAAGACACTAACAAATTCCCACGCTCATGGTATTGTAGTATTACTAGTATTCGAAGCTGCCAAACCAGGAAACTATTTTTCGATCAACTTAAACATGCGCTCTTGTAGCCTGCGCTTTTAGTTCAGGTACCAGAAGCTCGGCGCAACCCACACATCTGATACACGCTCCCACTCCATGACTCCGGGACTCGTTACAGCCGCTACCTGTCAGATCTCTTACCTTCCTACTTCTATACTTTGTCACTGTATGTACACATATATATAAAAGAGAACTGGAAACAGAGTGGGCCTGTTTGATCTCATCTCAGACGCCCGCGGCTACTGTACACCACCGATTTGTTTGCTCCCCCATGTAACGTCTCCTTTAGACGGCCAACATGAAACATACCGTAGATGATCACCTGTATCTACATTCCTTACACGGTAGGAATGAGCATCTGTATTTGACATCTGGATGCCGAGTGTCCACGGTTTGGACGGAGCAACATGCTGTAACATCAGAGTCCGTCGTGTGATCCACCGTAGGCGTGCTGGAAGTAGTATATCTAAGCCGACTTCCTCGAGTTGAAGCGCTCTCTTGCTCAGTGCAAGTCATTCCACAGGCCTAGTGTCCTATCCATTCCTTTGTTTGATGGTAGCTATTATTCATTGTATATATATTACACTTGTCATCATTTAAATCGCCACAATGCTTTCTAGCTCTCTCCTTGTTAGCCTTGGTCTTGCGACCTTGGCAGCTGCCGCTCCCTCGCCCACCGTAAAGGCTCGTCAAGCTTCTGGTGCCCAGAATGTTGTTTACTGGGGAGCCACCAACAACGAAGTCGACGACCTGTCTCATTACTGCACGTCCAGCGCAGGAATCGACATTGTCATCCTGTCTTTCCTGGACATCTATGGCGCGACTGGCAACTTTCCTTCGGGCAACATGGGCAACTCATGCTTCGTTGGCACAACCGGAGTCCCTCAGCAATGCGACCAACTTGCTTCTTCCATCACCACTTGCCAGGCTGCTGGAATCAAGGTCATCCTGTCTCTCGGCGGTGCGGCGAGCTCGTATTCTCTATCATCCCAGTCACAGGCTGTGGCCATCGGTCAATACCTGTGGAACGCATATGGCAACTCTGGCAACACCACTGTCCAGCGCCCCTTTGGCAGCGTGTTTGTCAACGGCTTTGACTTTGACATTGAGTTGAACGCCGGAAGCCAGTACTACCAATACATGATCTCAACGCTGCGCTCCAACTTTGCCAGCGACCCCAAGAACACCTACTACATCACCGGAGCTCCCCAGTGCCCCATTCCTGAGCCCAACATGGGTGAGATTATAAGCAGCTCTCAGTTTGACTATCTTTGGGTCCAGTTCTATAACAACAACCCAACCTGCTCTCTTGGTCTCCCCGGCGATGCACCTTTCAACTTTGATGACTGGGTGTCATTCATTGCCACCACGCCCTCCAAGAACGCAAAGCTCTTCATTGGTGCTCCTGCTTCTACCTTGGGTGCCAACGGTAACGCTGGCGGCGCCAAATACTATGCGACACCGGACCAGCTGGCCAGCATCGTCGCCAGCACCAAGTCCAACCCTGCTTTCGGAGGCATCATGCTATGGGACGCCGGATACTCCGACTCCAACGTCATCAACGGATGCAACTTTGCTCAACAGGCCAAGAGCATTCTTACTACAGGCTCCCCGTGTGGAGGATCTGGCTCCGCTCCTCCTCCTCCTAGCACCACCACCAAGGTTCCTCCTGCCAGCTCTACTCCTTCAAACCCTGGAGGTGGCACCGTTGGCCAGTTTGATCAGGTGAGTTTCATTTCACATTGGAGAATTCTTTTCTGTTTCTAAAGCTAACGGTTGTATAATAGTGCGGTGGCATTGGATACACTGGCCCTACACAATGTGTGGCCCCCTACAAGTGCGTCGAAGAAAGTGAGTGGTGGTCTTCTTGCCAGTAATGTGGACAAGAAAGACTTGAGATTCGTGAAGGGGCATTGGGCAGAACGCTGAAGCACGTGTAATTCTGTGTATATATGAATCTGTGTATATATAAATAGGGGCGTCGAGATCCATTACTTGATGTGGATAGTCACTCCATGTAGATTAGAATCCAATTGTACAGAACGCACATGTTTTTGAACCATAACAGACAAATGCTACAGTCAAAAGGAAAAACAAAAAAATAGAGAAAAAAGGCAAAAAATGACCGCCTCGAATCTCAATCGATGACTTAATATAGGAAGAGCCCGATGCGGGGGTCGAACCCGCAACCTTGAGATTGTAACAGAACGTGTGCTCTTAATAAGAGTCTCACGCTCTACCGATTGAGCTAACCGGGCAAGTCACGTGACTTGGTCATTAACCAATCATGGAACACCGATTGAGCCCTAGGCGGCTGTTGAAAGCACTTGAGCTATTTTGCATTATGAGGGCTTCTACAAAGGCTTCTACAAAGGCTTCTTCCTATAGAGACATTGTTATCATGGAATGCCATTTGCAAGGCACACTTTGAATCCCATATACAGTAGTATGTTACGATATTCTGCTCACTGGGAGGCGCTCAGCTATCCAATGATGTTTGCAATGCCAGCGACTGGGGTTTGCATATCGCGTTACTCGAAGTGGGCTTACGTGTGCAACCAGGGTCATGTAGACTTACTCACCCTGCAACGCTTCACAAGGAGTACAAAGGCCAGCAAATATGTGAGATAAAACATGCAGCATGCCGTTATTGGAATACAGGGCCAAATCACTTCTTGTAGACCATTCTGAGACGGTGTTTGTATCTCTAGCAAACGTACCTAACTAATATGGTTCACCCAAGTGACTCCAACTCATAAAGTGCTCGAGTAGTCCAATACAATAAGCCACTCCATGTGATTGTATTCATTCCCTCTGTATAATGGCATGAATTTCCAAGTTTATTTCCTCTCATTCATTCGTGTCTAACGTGATGAAAAAAATATTTTTGTCCATAGCGGTAAACCCAGAGATAGGTACATGTATTGAACTCTCTCAGTCTCTTCACCCAAGTTTACACTTAGAAGCCCAGTCTCGATATTCATGATCGATACTGTAAGCCTTAAGAACTGCCTAGTGATAACCAAACTAGGCAATTATTTCTCCGTAACTCGCTACCGTCGAGCTGACAATCACGTGCCGGCTTGTTACTCCAAGGTAATTGGACGGCATGTTAGTGTCGAGATAAACTTGGGAGTTGCAGCCCAATGCCCAAGGTGACAATGCAGAGGTCAACTCACAATTCGCCTCCGTTGCGACGTCAGAACGGACGACTTCAGGCATGTGATCCTTGCCGGACTCGCAAAGTCTCCTGCGACCACGCGCTGCCTGTGTGTGGGCGGTGTTTACGAAAGAGCCGGCAGAGGGAGTGCAAGTACACCGCCAGCGAAGTAAGACCAAGAAGACTTACTAGGCATATCTCACAAGCCTCCCCAGCAGCGGTGCAAAACCTTGATACTGACCAAGATGTACCATCTGCTTCATTACCTTATACGCCTCTTCCCAGCCAGACTCGTGTTTCCAATCCCCTCTCTGCCTGCCAACGGCACATTCCTCCTGTTACAGATCCCGGGTCGGGATATCTTGGGTCACTCAGCCACTCCACCGTCTATGAAGAAGCTAAAAATCGACTATCTACGCTTCACAGCTTTCAAATCTCCAATCCTCCACTAAACGGTGAAGCAAAGAAAGCCAACTATATAAACTCATCGGTACTCCTTACTCCTTCAATACGAGACAAGTGGACCACTGTCCTCCGCAGCGTGCCCCGTCCATCTAGCTGTACTATTAGGCTGCTTACTACGCCGAACAATAGCGGTGGCTGGGTCCGAGTTGCGGCCCACCAGATTATCAAGTCTTTGGACGCCATATTCGGTCAATCCCTTGATACTGACCGTACAGATGCACAGCTAGAGGAAATTGCCCAGATATTAACCGAAAACACCCTCAAACCCCTTTCTGAGGATAATTCCGATGCCAACAGCTGGATTGCTGGATTTACCAGCCATAATTTGCGATGGGAATCAATTGGGTTGTTGTTTATCTTTAGGAAGAACGGTGTTCTGGAGCTTACTCCAGATGGTATCTATGAGGAAATCTCGCTTGATATCTCACGGACATGTTTAGAGTTGTGCATTGAACTATCACGCATCTTCTCTAGTGGAACCAGTTTGCTTCTATTTCTACTCTCTCGAAAGACTATTATGGAGTCAACGATCATGGGATACGCAAGTACGTCCCAGTGTTGTTCATTCATGATAACCTGTTCATTTTAACTGACCCATCTCAGTTTATCAGCATGGAGACTCCATGCTGATACTGTGGCTCTCCTTACCTTCCTAGGAATACATACAGATTCACAACAGGATTCATCTCAACCCAATTTTTGTCAAGAGAATCGGAAGCAACTCGCAGCATTCATCTTCATGATGGATCAAACCTTTGTCATGTTCACAGGGCGACCCCCTCTTATTAACTATAGGTTCATGTTTATGCCGCTACCTTTAGACATTGATGACGGCGATTTCTTTGCTGACAAGGCGGTGGTCACTCGCTCGTTCAATGGCTTGGATGCAAATGGTTGGAATACACATGGCGGCATCTACTCTGTAAGTTTTATTCGTGCACGTACGATTTGTGCCTTTATTCGGGCAGAACTTGTCGAAGTTGCACTCAACAAAGCCGCCAATACTTCAACGGGTAATACATTGCTGTAAGACGCATACTCACCAAGCCTGTTGCTAAATGCTAACCTCCGCTTAGTGATATCAAGTCCCGTCAAATGATCGCAATGAGACAAATTCCCTCGTCACTAATATATAAACCTCGCGAGGGTCTGGGCCCTAAAATTCCCGCCTACCATATACTGGCCCAACTTCTTGTCCAATTAGATCACCTTCAGAATATCTTTATCCTCGAGAGACTTCTACTTCGTCAGAACATGTTAGATGAGGGCGATTTGCTTGTTACTAGCTTTGAGATGGTCTCTCTTACACTCACCTTTTGGTCCCATAAGGACCGCCTGCTCGGAGCGCGGAACGACTTTGAGTGGCTGGTAAGTCTAGCTACTTGTGTCCTGTTGACATGCATTCGTATCTCATGAGATCAAATAGTTAATTGCTTATGCTGCTCCCGGAGGAGGAATCATGTGCATGGAGCTTCTTGAGCCTACATTTGCAGGAACCACCCAGAATGACAAGATCACTAGAGCAAGCATTATACAACAGCTGAGCATGTTGGTCGCTTTCCTCGACTGGGTGCATCCCCCAGCTCCCAATGCAGATCTTTGCGCCAATTGCAAGGCGGTGATACAGCATGTCCTCGATCATACCTTGAACACGACAATTGAGAGCACCTGGCCGCCACCATCGCTGGATTCTTTGCCCCTAGACTTTAATTTTGAATTGCTGGACACGTTTAGCTGGGCACGTGGGTAGGCTTGGAGTCTTCTGCAGGTTATTTAGTGATAGTTCTCTGCGAGACATCTACATGTCAAGCTCATGATTATCCAATATCTGTCTAGAAGAATCTGAAAATCACCTAAACTAATGATATCAGGGTAGAAGATTCTCCTGGTTGAGGAGTGTCAAGGTATTTTAGCACTTTTTCTGTGGTTCAATACTGACTCTCGTGCTGGACTTGCTAAGCTTCATCAACGGAAACGATCGTGTCATTCCATACACTTCAGCTTGCCCAATAAACGGCTATACAACGCGATAGACGCATTCATCCTATCAATTTTAATGCAACAGAAACACACTGCACAATGATCTTACGATTTGCGAGATTCTAAATGGATATTTGAGAATCCTCATATTCTACGAAAAAAATAGCTAGACTATGCACAGCCAATGCTCTACCAAGTCTAAAACCCAACGTCCTTACCCAACATGCAGTCCTCTTCAAACTGAGTAAAATTGATAACTCGCTCTTCACGTCGAGCCTTTTCGGCTGCAAACACCAACAGGTGAGAGTCTAGTATTTCCCGAGGCGTAACTCTGAGCTCTTCCTGTCTGTTGTTCGCAACTGAAGCGACAAAAGCCTCCGCAAGTCCTCTATCCCCTCCACCATGGTTTCCACCGTCTTGCCTTGGGGAATAATGGTTTTTTGTGCGGTCGATGAAGTCAAAAACGTCCTATAGAATAGATTTAGCACGTTAGTAATTACCATGGGGTATCAACATGCGAAGGAGGATACATACGAATGTTATCATATCGCCGATTAACTCTCCTTTGGTTCCCTGGATACGAGTACCACGAAAGCATTCACTTTCCGTGACTTGATACATAATTTAGTACCCTTCATCATGATGGATGGGGGGCAACTGATATACTTACAGGCTGACATTGTCATACTAGCAGTAACGCCACCTTCGTATTCGATATTGACGACTTGATGATCGACAACATCGTTGTCACATTCATAAACACATTTGCCATATGCAGTCGATGTTAGAACTGCGGTAACGTTCTCGATGTCGGGTATCTCTGCGTCGACTATCTTCTGCGAATACTACAAACAGTTAGCATTTTATTGTACTGGAAGCCAGAGAAATGCGACGGGAGAATCCGATATTTACCTGTTTTACTTCTCGTCCCAAAGTCTCCAAGTATATCTTCTTAGCGCTCCAGGCACACTGAGACTCGTATGGGCAGTCAAGGCAGCTAATTGCGTCGCCTGCCTCAATAGGCTTTTTCGACTTTTTGAAGTGAGACAGGGATCCAAACGAATGGACCTTTAAAGGCTTCAGGCCAGAGAGATAGAAGGAGAGAATATCGATATCGCTAATCCATTCAATATGGAGAAAGTGAAGAGCTATGGCGGGGAGAACTTACTGGCAGCATTTTGCCATGAGAGCAAAAGTGGAATCTGCTTCTTTGTGCCAATTGCCTCGAACATATGAATGAGCAAAGTGTAGACTTCCTACAGGCTCGATATGCTGAATGTTGATAATCTCTCCAAGTGCGCCAGAGTCAATAACTTCTTTGATAGCTTGATTATAAGGCGAATATCGAAGCACTTTTAGATATTGGTTAGAGTCAATACATGATCGGTTACCAAAGAATGCGTTTTAGAGTGCATACCATGGCCGACACCAAATACCTTCGGAGTAGGTAGGCTGGTGATTTCTTGGAACATCTTGATACAGTCGGCAACATTTGTTGCCATGGGTTTCTCGCAGAGGATGTGGTATCCCTGCTTGGAATATTCTGCGACAGCTTCGAGATGAAGGTTATCCTAGATAATCCTCGTATTAATTTTACTCCCTCGCCATATACCAGCCCTCTTTCATTCCCTCAAATGCAAAACAAATTTTGTAGGCCATTACTTACTAGTATAGCAACAATGACAGCATCGGCGATTTTACCTCTTGACAGTGGCGCCCTCCAGTCGTCGAATTGCAGCTCCTCCGGTATACTTGTACAAAAAATTAGCAAATCAAACGATGGAAGACAAGATATGGCAGTCGACATACTGATGGGGCGTAGCAAAAACCCGCCTCCGTTCCGGGCGCGGCTCAGCAACAGCAACCACCTTGGCGAGATTGGGGTTGTCCCGCGCATACTTGGCGTATGCCTAGGAAAGAGTTAATAGTGTACCAGGCCTCGAGGTAATATAGCCATAGAGGCTAACAGGTGAAGCTTCTCATGGACACATCGATGCTTGCACTTACTCGGCCACGGTTGCCAGCACCGAGTACTAGCAAAGTTACAGGAGAGACAGTCATTTTTTTGAAGCTGATCCTTGCCTGATGATCAAGGCATTCATTCCTTATCAATGGATGGGGAATATCATTATACCAAAGTGGCGCGACGCTGTTATTATATCCATCTTCAACCAGTGTACTTTGTCTGATGAGTGACAGGAAGAGGGTGGAGGGTGGACACATCGTTGGTAGTGTCTCGGGCCGAGAAACTTCGGGCCGGATTTTGTGACTGAACGTCGGACCGGGCATCGCCGTAACTGAATGCCGGGCCGAGCCATTCACTGGATCATGGACTAGCAACATCATATTGATTGGCATCAGGCGGAACGTCAAGCTTAAGGAATGGCTTCATGGCTTGAAGAGACATCTCGATGCAACGTAACACTATTTGAGAAACAGCAAATGGCTATAGATTCCAAGGCGCCATATACATAGAAGGTGGTTGATTCTATGGTCAGTACAACGAGAGTGTTACTCTCAATTAAACCCACACCCCATTCAATATATCGCAAGACTTCGGCAATCTTATGCTATTATTGTAATCAATCTACACATTTAATAATTTTTTGGTAGAATGAATGTACTCGTTAATGTGTTAGGGATGTGCAAAAGGAGCTGAAGAATCGTAGACTCGCGATCCCTTCTTAGTGGCTGTAATTCTTGTGAGCAGCTGCCCTCCTTCCTTGGCCCACGCGATGAAAATCAATCGAAAATGACAAAATAATTGATTGACAGGGCACCAAGAGTTCGGACTACTCACCCGTGAATGTGGGTTAGTTGATGAGAAATCTGGGGTTGATGCCGAAGCTAATAAATGGCCCATCCTCATCTGGCATTTTGTGAAAGTATAGGATTCCCTAGCCCCAACAATAGCTTACAACCAGACTCGGGGAAGAGGATGTAACATTCCCGTAAAAAGACGCCTTAGAAATATCGCCAGATCGAAGACTCTGCTTTGCTTTGCCTACCATACCCAGACTGTCTGGGCATGGCAAGGACTCTGTTAGTCCACTGTTACCTAGGCTAAGATTAATTTCCTAGGACATTTAGCTGGAGATGGAATACCAGAGCCGAATTGGGAAATTCGGAAAATTATAACTGATCTCGGCGCCCAACTTGATTATTCTCTACAACTCTTCTCATACCAAACAACCTTTCTACGCATCTCACTATCATCTGCCTAATCCTTATATCGCGTGAAATCGAACCGGAATCATACATAATATCACTTCAAGAATAACCGGGATTCGACATGATCAACTTGGCAGAACTCAAGATTGGGCGACTCCGGTGTCCGTATGCCCTTTAATGCATTTTATCAGGTCAATACTGACGTCCTAATATAGACAATTCACCATGAACACAAGTCTGCCTTGTCGGCTTTGTAGCCTTTTCCTCTGTGGGCATGCATAGTGCCGTCAATGGCCTCAGTGGTGGTGGCTTCGGCGACGTGCGGCTCAGCGATATTGCCAGCAGCGTTCTATATGCATCTTTCTTTAATTCTGGGGTTTTCAGCGGCAGCGTCAACGTATGCTATAACTACACTGGCAACATCTCCTATCATACTAATACATACTCTGACACAATGATAGAATATCCTAGGCCCTCGTTTCACAATGGCCCTTGGCACCTCTGGATACGCCCTTTATCTTGATGCCCTATGGAACTATCACATCCATGACACGCGCTAGCTTGTCATCTTTGCTGGTGCTTTCCTCGGTGTCATAGCATCATTATACTGGGCTGCTCAGGGATCCATTATGATGTCGTACCCCTTGGAAAAAGACAATGGGAGATCTTTCACAACCTTCTAGGTCATCTTCCAGCTGGGGGCCCTGGTTGGATCTGTTATAGCCCCCCGGATTGAGTTCCACAGTACTCTGCCTTCTATCTTAAGAGGAGTTTATACCACATTCATGATCAATATGCCACTGCTTTGTTGACTAGATGGCTGGCTCTGTCGCCTCATATAGCCGTCCGTGGAGACGACACAATAGTTCAACTTCAAAAGTCGCTCGGCCCTAAGCAAGAGATGCACGATTTTTTGGCAACTCTTCAAAGATTGGCGGATGGTGGCTCTATTTCCGATGGTTTTTTGGCGTCCAACTACTTCTATGCCTACCAAGGAGCCTTGACTGCATTCCTCTTTGATGGACGTACCCGTGCACTGGTTTCTGTCCTAACTGGTCTTGGTTCAATGATTGGGTCGCTAATGATAGGTCATCTAACCGATGTCCTTCCTTTCACTTGTCGCAATCGTGCTCTTACAGGGTGTTTCATTATTCTCATTTTGACTTGCATCATCTAGGGATCTGGCATAGGTTTCCAAGTTCAGTTTACGCGATCTGACACCAAGGTTCTTAATCATCCAATCCATTGGGATTGGACTACTGTTGTATCTATTGGACCGATCTTGCTTCTCTTCGTCTGTCAGTCGCCATTCTTACCAAAGGATGTAGCAGAAGAAGCTAATAACTCCAAATTATATCGTTAATGCCTCGTTTCAGGGCCTTGCGTACTATACTATGTCTTCCATGAGCAATGAACCATTTAAATTGGCCCGGATGGCAGGGTATTATAAAGACATACAGTCAGCAGGTGCCGCCGTATCATTTGGAATGGATGCCGTCAAGGTACGTATTTGCACGCACGGTAGCTTACCATAGGGCGTGAATTCTAGAGATGTGGTACACAAAGGTGCTAATATCATCATTCAGACCCTATTCATTAGAGAAACTCTCATCTCGTCTTTATTTATTATCTTGTCACTGCCTCTTGCTGCATATGTTATTTGGAATATTCGGGATACAAACTACGACCTCGAGAATACCCAATATTTTGAAGACGATAAATCACAAGATTGTAAGATTGTTCAGCCAGTTTACCTCGAAGCAACAATCGCAAGGGAATAAATGTTGACACAATGGAACAACACTTATACATATAATAAAACGCGAAATTGACAATTTGTTATACTCGCACCTAACAATATTCATTCAAGTACCTAGAAATGCGTGCATTTCTTACCATATGCTGGCATATAAGAAGCGGATCGCGTATTTCTGCTATTAGTCGTTTCCTGTAAGATCCCGGAAAGGGGTGAGCAAAGTTTGAACCAGCTAGAGGTGAAATGTTAGCGCTATCTATTTCAGCTACACAGAAACAAGACGGAAGTCTCACCCATTTAGCCAACCCCGAGTCGTCGTGCTCATAATCTTGAAACTCATCATCAAGTTTATCTGTGTGCTGTGAGTAAAAATACCAGTTTAAAATCGCAGGGAGCATACCTGAAGTGACCAATGTCGTTCGAGCAATATCTGAATTCTGCCTTAGAGACGACAGAAATCTTGCAGCAGACTTGGAAGTTCCTATCTGACCAATCATGAATTTTACGGCTGCCAATTTTGTTAGTATTAGCGACTGTAAGAAAGAAAAAAAAGAAAAAAAAAAGACATGGAAACAATTATTCGTACTTTGTGGAGGGTAGCCACTGTCCTGTATCTTCTTTTCGCACTCAAGAATGACCTTTTCAAGCTCAGTTTCATTTTCGGGTTCTGGCACACCGTCGGTCATAATAATGACAATAAGAGGCCTGTTAAGGTTCCCTGCATCTAATTTGCTGTATACTAGCGGCTGGAGAATCTTGGACCGCAAATTTGTACCGATCTGAGTATCGCCACCAGGTCGCCAGTCCATATCTTTCAGAACATTTCCCAATCTTTCAAGAGTCAAATTATCAGAGTTTTCGACGTTTCGGTTAATAAAACGTAGAGTGACCCCTTCATCGTCCGGGAGGAGTAGGGTAGTTATCTTGGCGATACGCTGGACCAGTTCTTTTTGGCTCTCCCAGCGGCCGTCTCGTTTCATTGAGCTGCTGTCATCTATTGGGATTGATCGTGAGTTAGATGAGGTGATTCCTGTGAATAATGCTGTTCTTTTATGAATGACCTACCACAATAGAAGACCAGCTTGTACAAAGATGACTTAATCGTTTCTGACAGCTTCTGGCTGCGGACCTTGTTGGCAGGATCTTGCTCCAGGTTCACAAGTTTCTCGGCCATCTCTTGCACAAGGCCATCATTTCCTTGGAAGAATCGCTCCAGTGGGCCATGCGTTTCCATCCGTTCGCTTTCCGCCCTTGTTAACTCTTGATTTCGGGTTATTTGCTGTTGTTTGGGCTATTAAATTGCTTTCACGCGGTTTCTTTCGACCGACTGCACTTACCTCATCAATCGATTCATTGAATTCGGGCTTCAACCCAAATAGTTCGGTAACCAATTCTTTCATAGCCTTATTTGCCCATGAAACAGCGTGGGAGGGGAGGCCAGTGACATCAGCAGCGAGCACTGCGGCCTTTTGCTTTTCGTCTGGCAAAAGGGAACGAGTAACAAGTGGATGTTTTGCAGCGTCGGCTGTCTGTTCCACCGTGAAGCCATCAGAGTCCTTGCTGTTTTTATCCTCAGCAGCTCCAGCATATACCAGCAATCTAATTGATTCGTAGTCTTTTTTCTCAATTGCAAACATTAATGGCGTGTTAAAATTTGCGCCTTTGCAAGTTTTATTAATAGAACCCGAGGGCGTCTTTGTAAGAAGCAGCTGGATGACCCGCGCACGCTCCTTCTTACCCTTCCAAGCAGCTAGAAGGAGAGGAGTTTCGAGATCTTTAGTGAGGGCGTCTGCTTTGGCACCCTTTTTGAGTAGCTGCTCAACCTCTTCTGGAAAGCCTTCAATTGCCGCTATTGACAATACTGTCAGACCCGACTCAGGACTTTGTTCATCCAAGATGCTTGGGTTGTTCGCAATGTAAGCGTCAAGAATAGACCCAACAAGAACGCCCTGTCGGGCATCTTCATAGATCGACATGATTGCTTAGCAAAACGACCCTGAAAGATTGCCTTATGTATCCATGTGTATGCATTGCCAATTTGCCTACTGCTGGCATACTTATAATCGAAATACTTGGCTAGTATAGGTTACTACATGAAAGAGGCCGTATCGGGTAGCATTGCAGCTCACTAATATGCCGCCTGCATGCCCAACTAGGCTTCCAGTTCGACTCGGTATCTTGGTGGAGATGATATTTGACCAAACAAAGTTGAATATTCGTTATCGAAGGCGCTCAAAGGCGGCTGAAGGATATACTGTATACTGTGGCTCCCTGACACGTACAAAAATCTACAGGGTCGCCCTACCGTGGTATTGCTGCCTGCGTGACCATAGAACTCACCACAATATAATGCTGGCGCTAGTATTCGCTATTGCAAATAGTCCAAAAACCGCCTTGGAGAGATAAAAGAGGATAAATCTGATCCATCATGCTGCACTATTTTTCGTGTTGACGCAGTATCCCCGCTTGCGTGCCGCAGCCCGGATTGTATCATTTCGCGGGGACCGGAGTCGCGAGATGAGGCTCTTAAAATGGCTACCGTCGGGGTATAAAAGACGAAGGAGTTTTCCAAAGCGAACGAACAGCCATTGATGATGATAACACGCTACGCCCAAAGTTGGCTCGCACGTAAATAGTAAATTGTGTGCTCAATGTTGAGAAGCCAGATGTGATGTAGCTTTCACTATATAAACGGTGTCCCCTGTCCTTGTATTACTCTTCTAGGATGTTTCCTCCCTCTCCACTCATCAAGAGATCTATAGAATCAATTGAACGGTAGTATACTTACGTTAAGACTTTGTGCTGGGTGTTTAATTTTGAGCCATTACTTCTTGCAAGCATCCTCTAATTTGAGATATTTTCTTGCATGCGCAGGCCCATTGGATTCTGAAAGTTGTATCCAATAGGTCATTCGCTAAGCATCATGTGATTCAAGAAACAGCATCCAATCTTTTGCTTTTTGAAGAAGATCACACCCCGCTGATTACCTATATAGAATCATTTTTTAAGGATTACGGGTTGGCGGTTAAGCTTAATAGGCGACTCGCTATTAAAGATGCTGTAGAGCGGTCGCTAATAAGCCTGCAATGCTAGCGAACACGAGCTTCACATTTCCGTGTTGCAGTACAAATCTACACTACCTATTTATATACACGTAGGTAGGTTAGGGCAAAAGCAAAGTACTGGTAGGTTAGCTAAAATGCAAGAGAACCTCTATACTTCAATTTTCAACCACGTCCGGTAACATAATTGAGGGACATTGGCAATGGTCAGTTCTGGTAGCAACTCCTCCCTAGATCCATGTGCTTGCTTGGACGTATTTAGTTAGGAGAATGGGGGTTCATGATAAATTGATGGGTCTGCTAGGCCTAATCAATTGAAGGATTCGTGGCTATGCACTCAAGGGCTCGAATGTTTGTTTTCCATCCATTTGTTCTCTTGTTCTCGTCGACTCAAGACTCACTCTACTGCGCTATCGCGAAACATTTGTTCCATTTCCTCCTGTATAACCCAAGGGTGCGGAGTAGCTAGCAATATGTCATCCGGCACTTACACACTGTTCGACATCCCCACCAAAGCACCACGCATTTGCTGGTCGATGAACATCTGGAGGAGTATGTCTGACAAATCAAGCTTGGGAGATAGGCCATGAATTCTAAAGCAATAGACAGCGAGATTGCTTTTTAACTACAAGGACCTTGACTACAAGACAGAATGGGTGAGTCAAAGGGATGTAGACTCACATCATCAAGCCTAACACTGGCAGGTTGAATATCCCGACATCGGGCCACGAATCAACCAGCAGTAAGCGAATGCTGGACTGCATGAACAGCAGTGAACACTGTTATTGACGACTTGACAATTTTCAGTGTCCCACCGAATGAAAACGGACCCAAATTTACACTCCCAGCCATGCAAATGCCCGACGGCTCCTACGTGATGGACTCGTACAAAATCGCCGATATCGTGGAAGAGAAGCATCCAGAGCCAAAGGTGGCTTTGAACACGCCAGTGCAGCTCCGTTTCAGAAAATTTATGATTGGTTTTATGAACGAGTTGGGTCCAGTTTACGTCCCTGGAGTAGCGCAGAAGATTCTGGGAGAGCAAAGCCTCGAGTTCTTTCTCAATACACGCCAGGAGGACGTAGGAATGCCGCTGTACGAGTATGGGGAGAAGAATTCTCCAGGCGCCTTTGAAAGATCCGAGCCGTTCGCGCGGGAGATAACGGCGCTGCTCAACGAGACTCCCGGGCCTTATTTTTTGGGCGATACTGTCAGCTACACTGATTTCATGTGGGCTGCTATTTTGCTCTTCTTTAAGTGTCTCGGCACTGAAGAGTATGAGGAAGTGTTGAAGAGGACTGGCGACGCTGCGGCGCATACCAGGTTTCTAGAGGCGCTGAGTCCATGGACGGAGCGGAATGATTAGGAGCCTGTTGGTGCAGGGCCATCTGGAGAGTTTAGCTAGACATTGAGAAATGAAGAAGATTTATGTATCGGAATAAATAGATCAATGTTATTATCGGCATATAGCGATAGACTATAAATACAAAAGATCTTCTTAACGATTGGAAGAAGTTCGAAGCTAGTTGCTATATAACATCGTAGGTAATTATTAACCTTGATATATTGAGTATACGAGGTTCATCATCTTTTCAAAATCACAGCCGCGAAAGTTACAATGTATGTCAGTAATCGTCTTGCTTAAAACGTAACGGAACATTAATAACTTCTGAAGTAACCTCGGGGTGGTACGAGATCATCACTCAAGCACATCCCCTTCGCTGCCCTCGGTCCCATCTCTCGGTCCTATAGAGAGAATATCATGCAGGATCTGTATCCAGCCACCTTCTTCTTTTCTCCACCAATAATGTACTTTAATTAGCCTCCCTTCAGAGTCCTCTTTTCCTACCTCAACATCCCATAGATCAACTCTCATACCCACCCACCCCTCAGTTTCCGCCTTTTGTTTAAGCTCACCTACTGTCGCAAAACCAGCTGGTGCAACCTGTTCATCAGTCCCAAACTCAATCTCTTCTTCTCGCAGGGGCCTGATTGTGTAATAGCCCTTCTTCGACTGATTGTTTGCTGCGTCGGTAGTCGATGACGAGTTGTCAGTGCCCTTGTCTGCGGATTCGTGGAGATACCGCACAATAGTCTCTCTATTGCGCGCTGCAAATGATGGCTGTGGCCGGCACACCTGGTGGCAGACAGAAGAAAAAAAGTTGCCTTTTTCGTTTATATCTTTGGTATGCCGATAGGCGTGATAAAGTTGTTTGAGGTGATTGGTTAACTCCAATGAAGGGGTTTCTGGAGCCATTTGATCTGCTATTAGATAGTTGACTAGAATATTAAATACAAGGTATTGTTACAGCTGATGAGGTTAGTGAGTACTGTGGTTGGTTGTTGTAAATCTAATCCTTATATACATGTAGCTTTGTCCATGATTACTATTTCTTTCCTTGAACCAGCTGCCGCTAGAGGGCTCATGAGGCACATTACGTCTGATAACGACAGCGGCTACCTGAATGACTTCAATAACGTTGGTAAGAAATCCCCACTGTCTGCATTTTGAAATGTGTCCTTTTGCGGGGTAAACAGGCTGTTGCTTTTCTTACATGCCCAGTTCTAAAGTGGCTAAAGCCATCACCACCAGCATAAGGCTTCACCTTGGTTGTCTAGTCCCATAAGCTGTCTCAGAGCCAATAACTAATCACGTTAATCCCCTCTTAAGAGGCTGGATAACAACAAAGCCCGAGCCCTACATGTACAAAATAATAAAGTGCACTCATAAGCTTGACACTTACCTTTTACTAACCACTCTACGAGCATAAAGGCTTTATATGAAAAGATGCCGCTACCCAGATTGGCACACGAATTCTACTCAAGTCTCTGTTGTACAAGGGCAAAGTAACAGCTCTGTACCTGTTGAAGCAAACACACAGCCTTAATACTGCTACTAAGATGATGTTCCACATAGTAATATCTTCCAATCTGTGTTACTTTCTTACACACCCTTACACACCCTTACATCTGATATTTTTGACTAAATCCCTTGATATCATTTTGCATAGAATTCTCAAGGAATTTAGATTAGCTTATCCCTTACGTCAAGCCCTAACGATGGCCTCTCTACTACTCTCCCTAATGCGCAAGAGATGACTATACAGCGTTCCTTTTCAACGACTTCGGGATCAGTTTTCCTAGAGAGGCACTAAATTGGTGAATAGAGGCACCGGGATGCCGGCCCTGCGGCGCTGAGCAGGTGGAACCATCGCTGAAGATGGCCGGGGTTGAGCACCATGATCTGGAATACAGTAGGATTTGCGAGTCGTAGTGGCTCCACCATCCTGGGCTATTACTTTTCAACGGCGGCCTCCAAACTTCCTTTGAGATGCAAAGATGTAACGCGGCAATACAAAGCAGCCGCACTCTCTGTCTACCTGTAGGATTATTCGCTTTCAATCTTCAGGAAGCTATTGCTTCGCGATGCATAAATCGCGTGGCAATCAACAAAGCGATGAATACCTCCTATAAACAAGCTGTGCCATCCGAGAGCCTTAAGAGCAAAGCGAAACCAGACAATGAAGAAAATGAGGAGGACAATGAACGCGACTCGCAGGCCTCTGCCGGGTCAAAAAGTTTCCTTAAAAATACAAGCAAGCATCACGAGGATACGGTCGTGCCAAGCCAATCTTTTTTCTCAAGCCGTGCCTTGGAATGGGCTGTCCACGTCCTCGCAGCCAGCATAAGTATTATTGGTATCTGCTGGCTTCGCTTTCTTCATGTATACTGGACAGATGAGTCGACATGGACAACCTCTTGGGCCTGGGCGTTCTTTGACCTGGATGGTATCCTCAAGGCTCTCCAGTTCATTACCAAAGTCCATACGTTGCTCATGATAACCTCTATCGCAAACATAACGGTGAACTTCTCTCGGCGCCGGCTGGTTGGCCATAAGGGCATCGCATTTGGTCAGTCAATGAGCAGCTATACAGTAGATGGCGCAGCTAACATTTTATAGACAACTTCTAGTACACCGTCAAATTCATAATAAAAGACTCAACAACCATCAGTCTGAGCATCTTCATTCTCTGTTCAGCCATCCTCTGCCAGCTCGTTGGCCTCGCGTCCATCGGCGTGATTCAACCCAATCTTGGCTGGTGGCATGTGCCGGACCCGTACGGTGGCCAGGCATTGCCTCTTTATATCCAGTCTAAAAACAACGAGACATTCCCCTTAATGCTAAACTCGACAACCATACCCACGTCCACGGCTGGGTTGGAATGGGACATGGACTCGTGTTTGATGGCCGCACCACAGACCTCAGCTCTCGCATGCCCTGGATACGGATTTGAGATTTTGGAAGCTTGGACGCTGTCAAATTTCCAGAATCTTACGGCGCCAAATCTAACCATGGTAGAGAGTATCACCGGAGCACAAAGAATCCTCGCAGCAGAGTCTACCGGGAATGGAACCGTCGTCGCGGCGACGCAGTCAAATTGGGTTGTCCGTTTGTATGCCCTCTTTACACGATACATACAACTGCACCACCTGGGCGTGGTCAATTCCATCAGCAACCCCAAATACACATCAGCGGATCCTATATATGCGCCCGTCGTGCAGGCACAATGCCATACTGTTGATAGTGCCAGTGCCAACCGCTCAGGCGTCAGCTTTCTCGCGAATAAACTAACCAATTACACAGAGGCTGGCGCCATATGGTATGATTCAAAAATGTCGTGGACAGTACCTAATCAGACTTGGAGCTTCGCCAATAGCCATCAAGACTTGGTGCATTTCAGCTGGGTCGATCTTTCATCAGAGAACGCTCTTGAAAGAAGAGAAGATGGGCAAACGACGAAGCTCGACTCGACATGGCGCCCATCCATCGGTGCCGTGACCACAATACCTGGCATGCTTGGAGACCAGCCGACCTCCTACATCGTTCCGTGCATTGTGGATGCTCGATGGGCTGCACCTTCGGCTTGATACGAGCCTAGCATGAGCGGAACGGTGATGAGCAATCTGTCTAATCCCAGCGTTCTCACTCGTTCCACAGTCGAGCTCAACTTGGACAGTTCTGCCACAGCCAAAGCAAAACCACGTCAACAATGGGGTGTTGGAGATCCTATTCATATAGGCCCTAATTGGGCGGAGCTGCTGAACACTCCGGGGCATTGTGTTGATTCCTTAATCACAGCTACGAGCATCGAGGCCATGCTATACAACTACGTCACCCACCTCGACAATGCTGATTACGCCGTCTTTGCGATGAAATCTAGCAATGGAAGTTTCGTGACAGACTCGGCCGATCTTATGGAGGGGGTAGCAGACAAAGTGGCCACTATTCTGAGCCTTGCAATTGCCGACGGGCTATCGCGCATTACCGATTGGAGCGAGAGTCGGATCATCTTGGATACAAATGACGATAACATCACTTGCTCGGATCTAAATGACCTTTCCAACAGAATTGACTACGCAAATCGGTCTTCCTTTTACTTAGAGCCGAATACATTCCTCCGACTACGAGTCCAACGTTATGGCTGGGCATACGGCTGGTCTCCAATCACAATATTATCTATTGCGGTTTTATTAATACATATTTCCATGGTCATGTGGTATGCGGGCTACCAGTTTCGAAGGGGAGGAGATAGTATGGAGTTATTCGCCGGGGAGAAGTATATTTAACAGCGTCTAGATTATCCTAGAGGGGTCAATTCAAGTTACCAGCTTATACATCTATGTCCAAGCATTCATGATCATAAAAGAATATGTGCCTAGGAGAACATCTTCTTTACCTTTCGTAATATCCTCTTCTCCGATCGCGCCCCAAATAATATCTTAGCTTCCTCCTCGGTCACGTAATCTTCGATTATCTCGCCAACAGTTTTCAGTTGCCGATTATACCCACGGGAAAATTCTCGCCATGCTTTTTCACCATATAAACAATTACTTCGTCCTGTTAAGCCGCCACTGTCTTGTGGTCCATATGCCATGGTATGAAGATCTGCTCCATGGCTGATCAAAGCATTCAGTACATCTCGAACATTTCCTTTATCTATACCGTCTGGTTTGGAGCCTAATTGATCAAGGAAATAGGTCCAACTACTTAATTCTTCGTAAATTTGATTGCAATTCGCGCCGTTTTCTAGCAGCGTGTTGACAATTTCTGGATGAATGCGGCTGACGTATCGAAGCGCATGATGTAATAGAGGCCGACCAGGTCCATTAACTCGCAAACGGACTTCTTTATCAGCAAGTTTGGCTTTAACATAACAAGCTGGCCCTCTTTCGCAAACCAATCCGAGCCAGGACGTGCTACCCAGCTCAATCAAATGACAAATCGGCTCTAGCAAAGAGAGAATTTTAACCACTTCGGCCACATTTTCCTGAGATTTCTCGCTTTGCAAGGCCCAATCTAAAAGACAGTGGAATAACTGCTCTCGCGGTCTTGCGTCTCCATCTTTCTTGAGCGGCGCTCGCTTGATGACGGCCATCATGGCCCTACACATAAATAGAGATGTGTCGAGACTCCTTAAGTTTTCTTTTATGAACCTGCCTAGGCTGGCCGATTGAAACAAGAAATCACGGACAGTACGGTGTAAGAAGTCCATCTTGAATCGGTAGTAGCGGTTCTGGTATGTACCTTCGTCTGCGACTTCTAAAAGCCCTTTGCATTGGGCATCCAAACGACGCTGCACCTGGGATAATCGAGAAGTAATCTCCGATTCAGACATCATTTCTGACGGCAATCGGATTATGGGCTCTAACCCTTCTTCAGCTTCGTCCATGAATGAAAACGCAAGAATGACCGGAGGCTCCGCGGCAGATCTAGCAATGTCAAAAGCTCTTGCTGCGTGCTCGAGATATATAGACGGGATAGTATCTATCATATGCTGGAAGTAATCTTCCAGGTCCTCGGGAAACCCTTCAAGGCGTTGCCGAAGAAGGCTCACTGAGTCGCCATTGGTAAGCCCATGCAGGAGATCACGGACGACGAGATAACCCAAAGGAAAACTCCCGCAGCTTTCTTACAGACTGATTCAACCAAATCCAAGTCCAGAAGGTAGCCTTCTTTAGCCTGTATGAATTGTTGGCTTTCTCCGAACTTATCCATCACATAACGCCGAATATCGCCCTGAGTCAAATCTTCTAGTTTAAGCAAGGACTCGGGATGCTGACCAAACTCATCCACAAACGCAGACCAAGGTCTGCTTGAGACACACAGCTTAATATTAGGAGAGTCTCCAAGACTTTTGATAGTTTTGATGAGATCGGTTGGAGTCATACCACTCTCTTCATATTCGTCCAGCCCGTCGATGAAGAAACAAAATCTGCTATCCGAAGTATTACCCGAAATTCCGCGGCAGACAGAGAGCAACTCTTCAGGTGTCCAGGAGTTGTCGTCATCATAATCATCTCTAAACTGGGAGCGTATGGCTAGCACTCGGGGTATGAGGCTAGGACACTGTCTGAGAATTTCAAACAAGAGTGATCGAAGGAGACCTTCTTGTGATTTTTGAAGAGGCAAACCCGCATACCAGAAGAAGAATCTTGCTACTATTAGCGTTTGGTTTCCCGCCCATGAGCTAAGGTGACGCTTTGTTTCTTGGTGTTCGGGGAGAAACTTCATTAGAGTGGATTTTCCAGATCCAGCCTTGCCCCGAATCCAGAAAATCCCATTGCGGTTCTGGAGCCAATCAACGAAACTCAAAGACGTATTTTCTTTAGCAACATTCTTTTGAAAAATCCAGTCGAATGTCCTGGCATGCGCCTCGGGGATTTTTCTCTCTCTCAAACTTCTCCTATCAAAATTCAGGCTTTGTAACACATTGTGGATATCGTCGGTGGCCTTGCTAGTTTTATAAAGATGCGATATTTTGCCAGAGAAGTACCTTAAATTGGAGGTAATATCATCAACAAGTTGTTTATCGAAAGCACTAGTGTCCCCCTTAACCTTGAGCCGCTTCATCATTGGGTGTACGCCGTAGGCTGGATCTTCGGGGTTCAGCCGCTCAGCAGCAGACTTTATATCGTCGCGAAGCTGCCTAATCTCAGTCCGGATATCTGTTCCCAGGGCTTGATTCATATCTTCTAAGTCGGCTAGCTTGCGGGAGATACCAGAAACATCCTTTCTAGATCCATCAAGTTAGTAAAGCGCGCACTGCATCGAGCATTAAAGGTGACACCAGGGGTACTTACAGTATCACCGCCTGGCAATGACAGGCAACCTGACTTTGAAGTGTCGCGAGTCTATGAGAGAAGGCCTGAATGTTTCGGTCTTTCCACACATTCTTCAAAGCAAGCATGAAACTTTTCCATACTGTATTTCTTCCTTGGACTTTTAACTGATCCAGTGCTTTGAGAAGATCTGTAGCAATTTTTTTCGACTCCTTCACTAGGCCTTTGAGTGTATCGTCATCAGCTACGGATACAGTGATGATGTCTCCTAGGCGGTGTACATCATTTGCGATTGTGGAAATAGTTATATGGTTCGTATGTTGGCCGTCAGCAGAAACGTAGATATCTTGGGTATCTGCGAGCAGCTTCCAGATGAATTCGAGCAGATCGGTAATATCGCGTGTAGTACCAAGCAGGTTAAGAGAGTCTACCATTGTCACTTGAGTACATTTGTCCGCTTACAGGATTATTTCGTGTTGCTTGTATCAATATTTCGCGGGACGAGGGAATAATGTATTTGGTTGCACCCAACGTTGGATATACGCAAGAGGTTGGGCAGAAACGAGGGCAAGGCTGCGGGGAAATAGATGCAACATACAAATGTACATATACTTCAAAATCACGTGTGTGTGATTGATAAGCTGTATTGATATGCTCTGAGAAATTGATATAAGAAGAAATGAAGAAACAGAGACTGATCTATCAACGAATAATTGAGCAGACTCGGGTATATTAATTAGTCTGTACTCCTTGTTACGAAATAGCCTCCATCTGCCCCTTGCGTCTTCCAATTCCATCCCCCCTGCTACTTCATCGCTGAGCAGCCCAAAGGAGACGTTTGTACCGCCATAGCGTACCAAATGAATCCGTGTACATCAAACTCACCCATACCACTATTGCTAGACTCTAAAGTAAGGTATGGACGTTATATGCATCTATCTGAGCAATTAGACCCATTGTCCAATTGGTATACATTATAAGCACTTCATCTTTCCCAAAAACCTTCTTAGTCGGTTTCTGCGCTCATTATTCTTAGATTCCTCCACATTATCATCCCTCCAGTTCATATCATTTTGGAGATCTCTTTCGTCTTGCATAGAAGGCCCAGCAGGCATAGTCTGAGGCATCTCACTAGACCTATCCGCAGCTACTAAGTTGGCATCAACACTCGTCTGAGCAGAAGAGCCTTGGATGTCTCCTTCCACTATCCCAGGAAGTGCCGCATGATCACTCCGAGGGCTTCCATTGATGGTGGTCTGAGTAGAAAAGCTGCGAATGTCTCTTTCAACCATCACTGGAAATACCGCAGGTTCAGCTCGCGTGATCTTGCTCCAAGTATCTGCCGACTTATCCACGATAATCTGAATCGGCTTATCCTCATTGAGCGATCTAATGACGCTGACTTTCGCTGAGTCGGCGCCTTCGTAATTAGGAAGCCGTGTGAGAACCATGGATTCATCTCGCCCATCCTTGTTCCATAGATGAAGACTGGTTGTCAGGCCCGAATTTACGACTGAGACGTGTTTTATAATGCCACTTGGTCCTACGATCATGTTGCTACTCGTCAACGGCTTTCCATGACCAGACATGGCGTGCGTTAGCGTCCAATCCTTCGTTATGAGCCTGTCATCATCAGGCGGAGCCATCATAGCACCATCTGAGAGAACCAATTGTTCAGTATCCTCATCATCTTTGAGTTTAGGACGCAAATCTTCTTCCAGTATTCCTGTGGCGGCTAAAGCAGATTGGATTGGAATGATCTCAGGACGCTGGCCTCTCGGTGTCAGGATACACGATTCACCCGTTTCTGAGCAGGAGAGGAAAGCCACATCAGCTGCTCCATGGCCAACTTTTTGTGACATGTCTAGTACGGTCAGCATTTCTGAACGTAGTTGAGGTTAAGATATATCTCACTGGTATTGAAGTTCCAGACATATGTTCCTTTGGCACCAGCGTAAACTAGCACGGGCAGGAACGGGTGGAAGCACATCTCGAATTCTTTGTCATCGCGATCCTCGTAAACCGTGCTGATACCCTTTGCCCAAAACTGGCGCTCCGCGACTTTTGTTGTTTCTATTTTGACTTCATTGAAAGAAGACACACTAATCTTGAATACCCGCAGATGAGCTGGGGCAGCTCTCTCCTGAGACGCATAGCATAAATTCTCCCCATAGTCGTCAAGGTATATCCAATAGAGCGATACGCGCCTCAGGTTGTCTTTATAATACCGTGAGAAATCTTTGTAGGTTAATTCCTCCAAAGATTTCTGGTAGCCTTGAGACTTGTGTTCTGTGTTGCCGAAGATGTCAAGTTCAATTGGCAAGCTGTGCGTAGCGTAGCGTAGTTTATTCCCTTCCAGTTTGACATGGTAGAGATTTCTCATAACAGTGAAAAATCGAGAATCTCGGCTGATTGATATGGGAATTTGGATAGAGCCGCGTAGCAACGTTTCGCAAAGTCGCGCCCATACATCGAATTCCGGAAGAGGGATCTCCAAAGATGCGACAACTTGCTGATCACTTAGTTGGCTGATCTCATAGCGAACAATCCATCCCTGAGAGAACGACTTGTCTTCGCAAAGCTTATCGGCCCTTGTTTTGTTATCGTGGCGCTCGAACTTTCTGTTAAACAATTAGTAGAAAGGACAAAGTGGCAACTATGCAACACATACTCTGAAGTATACACGCCCAAGACCACATGGTATAGGCCGTCAGAAGTAACTTGCGTAAGACGATTTATTGGCTCTTTAGATAGACCAGCTTTTGTGGATGGGGCTGGTATCAGCGAACGAACAGAAATACCGCCATGCTTTGGAAGAAGCGGACTTGGTGTGAAGGCTGTGACTTCTTCCCAAATGCTGGCTGGGTTGTTCCGTAGTGTTCTTCCCCAATCACTCTCCAGCTTCTCAAGGAAATGGCTAAACTCGACAATTGTTGCGCGAATGTCAGCTTCTGGGTTTGATAAAATGTCCAAAGAGCTCCTTTCTGCCCAGAGGCGAAGAGATTTTGCATTTGGGGCTTCGCCATAGGTGTAGCAGCCTTCGATGTAGGCCATAAGCACCTTTGGCTGCGTAAAGAACTGCTTCAACGCTGAGAATAGAACCTCCAGTTCCAGCTTTGCCTCTCCGTAGTGGCTGCCCTGTATAGTAAGCACCAAGTGAGATGTCCATCTGACCATGGCATAATTGCTAAACGGAAACGCCGACCAAAGATCTTTTGGGGCAACATTGTTTCCGAGCCTCCCAGACAGAGGCTGAGATGGAACGCGATATGTCAAATATTTAAGACACATTGTCGCCAACCGCGCATGAGCGATAAGCGGAGGCGGTGGAATTAACCCATTCTTTGATGTTAACTCAGTATTGGCAAAGTATTCCTTTACAGATGCGTGTATGAATCGAAGAGGGCGAAAGGTGTTCCCTAAAAACTCGATGGACTTTGGACTCAATTCGACGAGACCTCCGCAGGCTCTGACAATGACATCTTCGAATTCCGGTAGCTTCCAAGCTTCCTCCTCATTGGGGTCCGCGTCAAAAGGAACAAGACCACTCTCAAGTTCTGCAGGTATCAGTGGACGCTTCCCATAGGAAAGCCAGAGAAAACTCTGCCCGGCAAGTCTATGCATGGCCTTGTTGCTTCCCTCAATGAGACGCAAGATTCGCTCATACATCACTTCCAACCCTTCTGGGTTGTCCATTTCGCCAATTGCCTGTGTACGTTGCGCAGGATAGAGTGCGGGCGAGTTGAGATAGGTAACCATCAATCTGGCCCATAGAAACATCCCATCAGCTCGTCGCGTCAAAGTTTTGGCGACCTCTTTGTAGTCCAACGACTTGGACAAGAGGCCTTCGCTCTTCATGTCTTTCAATGATTGTCGGAGGTAGTGCTGAATATCGTCCTTGTTCGATAAATCGATGCTTATTATCTGTAGACTCGAAATTCTCTTCGAAAGCCACGTTAACGTCGGTCTGCAAAATAAAGCAAGGCGAGTTGTCTCTTGATCTGTAAGTCTTCGGAGCTTCTCTACAAGCTCTCTCGAATCCTCACACTCGTCGAGTCCGTCCAATACAAGATAGATGTTATCATCTGAATGCAAACATAACTCCATGAGATCATCAATTTCTTTCTTGGAGGCAGTCTTTTGCCCAGGTGACTGAAAATACATGGCAAACTCTAGAGTTTCCCTCATCTGATCGTCGTTTATCCTGTACTGCAGAATCTGAGAGAGCAACGCTCGATATGCCGTTGAACAGGTATTAGGGATGATGTCTTGAGTTGAGTTAAAAAAGAAGTAGCAGACTGGATTTGATGATCCGAGCCCTTTCAGCTCTTGGATGGTGGATGCTGCTAGAACCGATTTCCCCGAGCCAGGGTTGCCTTGGTTTGTTAGTGACTTAAGAAGCTCATAAGCAGTGAACCGAGACATTACTTACCACGCACCCATAGGCTTCCTCCGCTAGCTTTTTTGCCATCTTGCAGCCACGAGCGGAAAATAGTATGTTCAAGCAGCCAGCTTGTAGTCCCCGGCATACACTGTGACGCGACATCTTCGTATCTGTCCGCAAAAGACGGTGGATCTAGCCACTCGCGAACACGGTGAAGGAACGTATCTGTCTTGAGGTTAGCGAAAAAAAAAACCAATGAAAGTCTCATACGAAGAGGAGTCTATTACATCTTGCTTCCTTTTCAGCCATTTGTTCCAGTCTACTCATAGACTTGTCTAGTTTGTCGCCTCTCGCTTTTGCCCGGGTACTCTCAGCAACTGCTTCCAGCTTGCTGGCTTCTGCAATGTCTTTCGCATCTTTCGATAACTTTAGATTTAGTAGTACAATCTCCATTTTCATTCTTTCTTTGAGCTCCTTCATTCGCAATATGGTCTCGTCAAACCGGAATGGGTGCCAAACCGTCTTGGCGACAACTCGCATCGCACTTTTCGACCCTAGTAAACTTAGTGAGATGCTCAACATTTACAGTGTAAACGTACTCACTTCCATCCGGATGGTAAAACATCCTGAATACGCCCATCAAGAACTGAAGGATCTCTTCAAACATATCCTGCAGCAATACCTGAGTGCGTGGCGAAGACTTTGTAAGCTGCTCGTAATCCTGCTGGATGGCTGTCTGTGCTACCGTACTCAGCTCCTCCCTCATCTGATCCCTCTTGTCTTTCAGCTCTTGCTCAAGCCATCCCTCTTTCATTCTCTTGTTAAGCTCTGCATTAATTATACCATCCATCTCTTGATATCTTTTGCGCTCCAACTCTCCAAAGATAGAGCTGAGTTCATCGAGGTACTCAATTTCGACTGCCAGCTTTTCGAGGCCGGAAGTAACCTTGTCCAAGAACTCATGAAAAGTAATGCCAAGCTAACACAGTTAGATAACTAAGTCACAGTAAATCAACTTGCAGAGTGTAACGCACAGCGATGACCACTCGGAGTGCACCCCATAATGTCGCAGCATGCATCGGATCGCATGAGACAAATACGTCCATGGCGGTGAAGAAGGGCTTCATCACCCGAATGAAGATGCCGAGTCGACGGTTGCGAGTGTTCCACGCCGTTCCGTAATCTTGAAGATCCTTGAGCACCTCGTCGCCAGTCGTGCATTTTCTGAATGCCTCCTGGTACTCGTCTGGGAGCGCTTCCACGAGGCGGCGCAACATCAAGACGCTCTCTTGAGAGGAATGGGCGGCCGCCCCATGATGATGGTCTGTTGACATTATGGCATGAGAGGATAGTTTTTACTTCGTGATTGAAAACGAGTAAAACAGGTATAAGTCTAGAGTATCTAAACCATCAGACCGAAAAGCTGCGCGTCCATCTCAATGCGTATATACGCGTGTGCGATGAGGCACTTCGCCCCAGGAGGATCAAGAGGTCGTCGCATCGTGGCTGGGCATTGCACCACAGCCGCAGATCGCCAAGTGGCCAGGCTGACAGGGCTCAATGACAAGGAAAGGGTGCGGCTGAAGGAGTTTTGTCCAATCACCCGGGCAGCTTTTTCAGACTATCTAATCTGCTATAGCTTTTTATCCAAGGGCACACGCCGCTACTATTGCATCAAGGCTAGGCTGGTGTTATCGAAGTGATATTATGTGGCGAACCTGAAACACCTCATGTTACACATGGACATCATCACGCAACGCAGAGAACTGGTACGTTTTTGTACAGAGAGCAGATCTGCTGTTAGGCAGGCCATTGCGTAGGCTACCTAGATATAAATGAATGACGTTTCGCGATATCGCAATGACCTATTATACGAATCTCTTATTGCCGTTTGGAGTATTTTCATTTACAGAGTATTATCTCACTATGCTCTCTAGATGCAAGCTATAACTTTGATGACTTACAGTTCATAATAGTATACTATCATTGTTACAACTTACCTAGCAGCAGGTTTTGCGGCCTGTCCCGTCTGTTACCACGAGCCGGATGTAACCCATGGGAATAACATCTGTGCTAACCTAGCAGGACAACTTGTCACCAATTAGCAATAGACAGATCCTAGGCTGCCTTGGCAAAGTGTTTAGCAATGGTACATGTCGGCCATCTTTTTCACCACAGACCGTTTAAAAGTATATTAGGCCAAACTGTGGCTCTGAATAGACTACATATGATCTAAGAGACTTGGGGTCAATTGCCCAAATAGCGACTTATATGTACCCAGCTTCATTACCGATGCATTTTGTAACTGATACGTTAATCTTGTTTTAAAGTGCATAAAATACATCGCTTTGTATCACTTACTGTAAAGACTCTAGATTGACATGGCAAAGCATGGTTGTCGAATCACCTCAAAGTTTGCATCGAATTCATGAGAATATCCAGATTGCACTTGTGGGGTTACGGAATCTCAGCAACTTTTTGTTGGCGCCTTTCTCACAGATCCAGCCCTTGAGTCTAAATATGGGAATGGTAATTCGGGTCTCCGCCCCCAGAAACATGGATCGGAATAGCTGTGCCGTAGTGGCATACGGCTTACTCTCTCGACCGATTCGGTTGAACAGACTCTTGCAGCAAGCGAATTGTAACTGCAACTACCGTATATTCGTATATGACCTATACCTAAGGCTAATAATGCTCTTAGATGAAGCCCGTCAGCGCTAACAGCAACGCTATAGACATCGTCTCCGAATGCTGCTCTTACAATGAATGCGGCTTCAAGTCAAGACGTTCGAACAGAATTGAACAGCCTTCAGTTTATGTGTTGCTCGACGAATGCGAAGCCTAGTCTATTAGATTGAAGATAAACGGCATATATCGTCGTCGAAGGCGCCAGAGTTTCGTAGTTTATCCTAGGCCAATTATTGATTCACAACAGCTTCCGTCTCACCACCACCCTTCACTACGCCCGCCCTCTTGATCCCCATTTAGTACTCCTTCCACACATCGCCGACCTCGTTAACGGTAGCATTCCACGGAGGACCCACAGGCCAACGGATAGGAAGTTTATAAAGCCCCAGGTTTTGATCGCGTCTTTTTCGAGTTGATCTTTAATAACATGTAATAAGATTTACTTCTTCTCTCTGCTAATCTTTACAAAATGTCTCTCGAAACTGTACTCCTGACAGGCGCTGGCGGCTTCATTGGAGCGCAGATCCTTGAACAGCTACTAAAGGCAATTATACACCTGACACGTCCATGATTTCTTCAGATAAACTAACAAGTTATGGCAATAGTCCGGCGAGTTTCATGTTATTGCTCCCGTAAGATCGGAAAAAGATATCCAAAGCAACCTTGCGTTGCATCCCGAGTACAGCGATAAGAACGTTCGCTTTCCCATTGTAGCCGATCTTGGTACAAGTGGTGCATGTGATGAGATATTCAGTGAAACAGAGATAAACTATGTTATCCACACCGCAGGTCGGTTCAGATTTGAGAACATCGATCCTGAAAAGATCATTTACGATAACTATGACACGTAAGAATTCCTCGATTATCCTTGGCTCCAGACGTCTAATTGATGGAACATTACAGGGCGAAATCTATTATCCTATCCGCCGAGAAGTTCGGCAAGTCTCTCAAGCGGTTTGTCCTCACTGGCTCTGTAATAGTTGAGATCACTGGCCAGATGAAGCCTTCTACCTTCAAGGAGGAGCTCACCGAAGCCGATATTGTTTCCATCCCACTTGAGGCAGTCCGAGAAGGCGGAGATCCCGTCGCATGCTACGTTGCCGCCAAGGCAGAATCCTCAGCGTTGCTCTTTGATACAGCTTCCAAATCCTCCGTATCCTGGGATGCCGTCGAACTCTTGCCTGCTGGAACGGCCGGGCCACTTGCACACTCCGTTCCAGATCTCACAGCAGGGTCGCATTCCCTCGATTGGGCCTATAACCTGCTCAGCGGAACCTGGAAAGAGATCCCACCAGTGCCCATGTTCCAGATTACAGATGTGCGGGACGTAGCTTTTGCGCACATCTTGGCTCTGCGCAACGAAAAGGCGAGTGGCCAACGGATCAATGTCGTCAACTCAGACTCGTGTTATTCCCACCAGGTGTTGGCAAATCTGATCCGATCTAAGTATCCAGAGTTGAGAGACAAGGTGGCAGAAGGAACTCCCGAACAGTTGATCCCTGCTGGAATGGTGTTTTACAAAATCTCGAACGCAAAGTCGAAAGACATTTTTGGAGATGAGTTAAATTACACACCAGAAAGCGACACGTATAATGCATATGTAGATAGTGTCTGGCAAGCAATGGGTAACAGGGATCTTGAGCAATAGGAGATATAAACAACAGTGTGCAGAACATGGATATTAAAAGAAAAGACTAATTGTCTTCTTCTTATTAAAAAAAATGTTTTCTCGATGAAATCTTCGACTGTCTGAATCACAGTAGATACTTCTTAAACCAATTGCTAGCCTGTGCCGCTGCTTGCACAGCAGCCTCGTCTTCAACCGCCCTCTTCGGATCAGCTCGAACAGCGAACCCATGCTTGCAGCTACTATAAGTCTTCACCTCAAAGTCACCCGACTTCTCTCCATAAGACTCCCTTAAACTTGACTCAATAGCTTCAACTTTATCCTTGGATAGTACCATATCAAGATCTCCAACCGCGAAACTGATGGGAACTCTGAACTTGTTGGCAGCGGCTGAAAAGTCATCGGGCACTTTGAGGCCAGCAGGGTGAGCCACAAAGTGGGCATCGAATAGAGACACGCTTCCGCCCTGTTCAGCTGGCTCTGCAGTGAGTTTGGTCGAATGCATCCCACCCCAGCAGAATCCGGCGACAGCCAGCTTGGCACCGGGCGGCAAGGAAGCTTTGACATCGCGAGAGAAGTTGAGCAGTTTGGGATACGCATTTCGCGTACGGACTGCAAATGGGGCAAAAATCTTGGCTGCTCGAACGGCAGCCCCGGCTCTCCTTGTCTGCCCTGTCAAGTCTAACAGGCCAACTGGTGTCGATAGGGAGTCAAACAGTTCTATCGCAGAGAGAGGAGCTCCACCTCCTGGAATGACGCTGGGCACGAGAACCTCGCATCCAGTAGCAGCAGCATATTTGTCTGCTAGCAACTTGTTGTTTACAAGGTTGAAACCAAAGACATCCGTAATGAAGATGATTTTCGAATTTGACGTGGGCCCTGTCTCGGGAGTGGCGACATATGTGAGGACATTGTGAATTGTCTTCACTTTGCCTGTTGGCGTTCCCTCGTGAATGGTCCCTCTGAAACAGTCTGGACAAGACATTGTGAGAATACAAAGGATGCCGTTTGGGCCGTAGTTCGTATAGGATATAAGTTATCGAGACTATTCAAGAGTCGCACTGTATTGTTAGAAGGAATAATGTGTTTACTATCCAGCATCTCTTTAAGCTCTTATATAGTTTTACACGTTCCGGACATAACGGTTACAGTTTACCGAGCTAATATTGAACCAATTCCCTTTAAGACATATTGAGACTATTTTGTGTCAAAGTTGACGATGTGTATGGACAAACTCAACAAGATACTATTGTTTTCGGCGGGCCTCGGCAATGCAAAGAGTTCCGAAGTCTCCTCACGTCAGCAATCGGCATCGGTGCCAGCAAGATGGCGACAAATCGGGATGACCTAAGATCTGACAGGGCTTCAGAATGGCCGCGTAACACGGCGAAAGACAGGCCGAAGAACCAATCAGAAGTAAGATCCACCTTTGCCAACTTAACCTTATTAAACAGTTGGTGATTCTCGTGAGATCTTCACCAGAAAACCGGCCAAACTTATAAAATGATTAGTTGTTTCCTGCCAGATTCAGCAGTTGCTGATCGATATGTGCTGTAACTTTTCCTAAACCCCGATCTATGACCATTCAGATTATTATTTTGACATTTTGAGCCTCAAATTTTTCCGTGCTCTTGTATGATAAATAGCAGCCTGCTTGCCTTCTTCTGTGAGTTCCGCAACAGCCTTCTCTCTACCTTTATTGCAAGTAATAGATCTTCTCTTGGTCTCTATAGCCTCAACTATTCTTTCAAGCTCTCAGCCAACAATAATAAAATGAAATTTCTACTCTATCTCAGTGCACTCACCGCCACTCTCCCTTCTGTTCTCAGCTCAAAAGATGTCTCACGAAAGGCCATCCCAGCTTGTCCTCCTCGACCAGCCACTCCAGAAGAGCAGGAAAAAATCTTCTACGCTTTCGCAAACGAATTTTATGTCCAAAAGAACATCCCCGAGGCATTTGACAATTACGTCTGGATCGATTACATCCAGCACAATCCTTCTATTGGACAGGGTCGAGACGCTGCGGTGACAGCCCTCTCCAAGAACCCAGTGACCAACAACACCATTGTGCACCAAACTTTCACCAATAACACTGGCTTTTTACACCACTACCAATTCACCACTCCTCCGATCAAGATCATGGATGCTTATCGAATGAACGGCAGTTGCATTGTGGAGCACTGGGATGTTATTGCAAACCTGACTCTTGCCGAGATTGATCCTACTCCGTTATCAGGCTAGTAAGGCACGGCATTAGAGTAATGTAAAGAGGGTGGACCTTCAGGATTCTTCTCTTGTGCATCAAAGCGCGTCCTTCTGCTTCATACCTTGGCTGAGATTCTGTGTCCATCCCTTATAAGAAGGTAGTTACATGTTCAATCTATATATACACTATTACCTCTATAACAATCTCTTATCCAGACAGTAGTTCCAGGCATGTAATCCGGAGATGTCCGGTTTATTGTTTTCATAATTTCACATGTACAGTCTTTCGCCTTTGAGCCTTTTGCGTACCCTTCTGTAACAATATGAGTGTGAATCTTGGTAGTAGTCACTTTTACGTCGCTTTTGTTATCAACCTACTAATGAAACTATCACCAAAGGTCCGAATCTTTCATGCGGCAGTCAATGCAAGTTAATTAAGGGGAAGGAGGGAGGCTATCATATTTTATATTCTAACTAGACAGACATCTTGGCAGCTTTTGGAATCATTCGACCAACTCGGAATAGGCACAACCGGGAATGGGGAGAGATATGTGCCTCAGTTACATTCATTAGCAAGTCTGGATGCAGTGTAAGTGCACTACCGATTCCATCTACGCGATATCAAGTTACAATACTCCACCAAAGGAATGTTTTAGCCAATGAAAAAAGTACCGAGCATCCATCTTCGGTCGAACTCCGTGATTAGCCAAATCAGGTGGACGAAACGCTTGTTAATCGTCGTCTCCATCAACTCTCCACTTAAGGAATAGGCACCCGATCATACGACCAATAAAGCCTATGGAGCAAATCTCCATCTCAGCATGGATACTCTTAATACGCACCCGTTACTATGTTGTTCTACCTAATGTAATTAAACAGAGCGTATTGCACCCGCTTCCAGAAAGAGAAAGTGAAACACCAATAGGATCGGAGAAGCGCGCGAATAAGACTGCGACCAATGGGCCCGCCGGAAGGATTTCTACTAGTTTAGGCATCTCTATTCCAGGGGTAACATGAACTACTGAGGCACATGTGCTGCAACCCATGCTCGATCTGGGGTTGAACACCTCTTCGTCTTCAGCCACAATATGCGCCATTTAGTGAGTAGACGGCATGTTTAGATTGATAGATGTAAGTTAAGGAAGCTTGGAACTACAATAACGCCTGAATGTAACGTGCGAGTTCCACAGTAGATAAGTAATACTGCAGTATAAGCCACACGAGATCATGTTATAAACAAGGTTGCAAAGACAAGAATTGTCAGTGCAGACTTGTGAACAGGATACACGCTCAGATAGGAACACATGGATGAGTATCCCGTGTCTAGGTTCGGTTACAATAGAGTGGATATACCCCTGGTTGCTTCAGTATTGATCGATATCTTATAGACGAGCCGCTACGGAAAGCTACATTTGGTAATTGCTCAAACTGCCGAGGCAGCTCTATCACCCGTCACATGTCTGCAGATCGTCTTTGCGAAGAAATCTCTTTCGGTATCTCCTGCAGTATGCAAGATTACTAGCGCTTCATTACCCGTGCGGGCGTTTTTGGAAGAAAAGAACAACTGCCCTCCTCCCTCTTGTCACGTTGCAACGATCAGTGTGTCATGACATGCATTGCATCTTAGCAAAGTGTGGGGTGCAGTAACTTGTGCTTTATTAGCCCGAATCTCGGAGCGCTAGAGTCCGCGATGGTGTGAGGACGTGACCTTATTTGTTGCCTAGAAGGGTAATATTTCTACTCACAGCCTCATCCTAAATCCAGGGGGATTCAATGGTACTGTACAAGACAAATTTTCAATCCTGGCTAGGCCTATCAGTAGCGGGCGTTGCGGAAACTAATCAAGTGCTGGAAACTACATACGTTTA
This sequence comes from Trichoderma pleuroti, assembly GCA_001721665.1. NCBI lineage: Eukaryota > Fungi > Ascomycota > Sordariomycetes > Hypocreales > Hypocreaceae > Trichoderma > Trichoderma pleuroti. The sequence goes on from MDJU01000035.1 coordinate 67,026, forward strand.
CTATCAGTTATCCCAAGTTCTCTAAACGGCTATTACAAAGCGAAATTGCGTATTAGGCTAGCATTCTCTCTGTTTTGAGAAGTTACTGAGAGTTTCGTCCGACTCTTTCCTTGCAACCAGTTGACATTTACTCACTCTGATAACATGTGCCTTGAGAGTTACGGTTGTGGCCATAGCCCACTCGGTCATTACATGATGTGGATATTGCAACCAGCTGAATCACAGCAAGACTTCAAAAACTTGGATTTTAGTGATGTTCCATGAACCATTACCCGCAATTACTGCATAACCCTGGCTCCTGAAAGCATCCTACACAACAAACAAGGACGTAATAGCCTCGAAGCCAGAACAAGCAACTCTCAACCCCGAACCTTTCCATTTCCAAGCCACCGAAGGAAGCCCGATGCTATGCTACAACAGTAAAGAGATAGCTTCATGTCGGTACAAACCTGTCGGCAATAGATTGTCTCTATCTCCGCCGCGCGACACTTCGGTCCGAAATCTGCCTTGAGATGTTGAGGCTCGAGTACAGATTCTTGAAAATGTCTCTTGAGATACAAGTATATATAGAGGGTTATACACAGATGGACATGTTCATCAGAGCTCAACTCATTGGATTGGTTCCAAAACTCAGAGGGACAGCTTTAATCCTCTTGCACCATCATTATTACTCCTTTCCACTCTGATTTCATACAAGTCCTTACATCATGCGGACACTCACCATCCTTACTGCCCTCATTGGCGCAGTATCAGCAGCCCCTTCTTTCATTTCAAGAGCCGCATCACCCTTTTCCATTGCCAAGCCCGGAGGTGTTGACGACATTGTCATCACGGCAAACAACACTCTCAACGGAACGTATCATAGTTCAACAACCGTCTCCAAACATGCCATTCAGACTCGAGCTCAGGCTGGACACCTGCCAATCCAGCTCGTCAACAACTTCTCTGGTGGTCAGGTCAATGCGTACATTTCTGGCCTGGACACTGACAACAGGGTCGTTTTTGTCAGGGGTGATGGCAGTCTTGTGTATCCCAGCTCGGGAGGCTCCAGTATCCCCGTTCCGATCAGCACCCCCCATCAACATTGCGCTGCCCTCTCAGGGCAACTCCATCACGGTGAATGTGCCTATTGTCATCAGCTCTGCGCGTATCTACTTTGCAGTGGGCAATCTCCAGTTCTTCATGGTCAAGATTCCCAACGGCGATGGCTTGGTGCAGCCGTCTCAGTTCAACCTGCAAGACCCGAGTTCAGGCCTCCTCTGGGGCTTTGTTGAGCTCACCTATACTACTGACTTGGCTGTCTACGCAAACATCAGCTACGTCGATTTTGTCGGCATGATCCTCAGTATGAGCTTGAGTGCCACGGATGGAAGCGCCACCCAAACCACGAAAGGCCTTGGAGCTTCTGCACTCTCCCAGATTTGCCAGGGCTTGGTCCAACAAGCTAGCATTGACGGCTTCCCCTGGTCTTCCATGTGTATTGCCAATTCTGCTGGAACTCTTGTTCGTGCGCTGTCTCCAGGTGACTACAGCGTCATCAATGCAGCGGCCTTCCAGAACTACTGGAGTGCCTACGTCGACCAAGTCTGGAGCCATTATACTAGCACTCCTCTCACCATCAACACACAAACCTCTGCTGGAAGCGTCAACTGCCAGGTCTCCGGCAGCACGCTCAACTGCAATGGCGACAACCGTGGCTATGCTAAGCCGACTGCAGGGGATATCTGGGGCTGCAACAGCGGACCATTTGCCATTCAGGGCGGCGACAATGCCGTCCATGCTGCCGTTGTTCCTCGTCTGTGTGCTGCCTTTGTGCGATCCACATTGTTGCTTGCTAGTGGCAACGTTCAGCCAGGCCTGGGCCAGTCTTCATACTACACTGTCAGCCCTACCAACCACTACAGCCGTCTCGTTCACCAATTTGAAATTGACGGTCGAGGCTACGCTTTCCCATATGATGATGTCAACCCTAATGGTAATGAGAATGCCTCGGGTACCTTGGCTTCAGGGGCTCCCAATGTTCTGACAGTCTATGTCGGTGCTCCTCCTTCATAAATCAGGTTGCAACCTCTTCACTGTACATATAAAAATGGGTGACAAAAGGATCTGGTGCTATCAAAAGTTCTTGGGCCATTCTAGAACATAAACTACCTATGTATATAGCAGTATAGTTTTACCTACACATATATCAACGACGATTACTGTCTTACCTCGGCTGCTCTTAAAAGTGAATGGAGAGAGTAAAGAGATCATGCTTGTCTTTATATCAATACGCTGCCGCCTTATGCCTTCAATATCATCTCCGGGTAAGTCGGAATCAGTTGTGACATTCAATCCATGTCGGCACGGCATATTCTGACAGGGGGGTTGCAAAAGGAAGTCGATCGGCGCCTTGGTCCACCTAAACACAACAAAAGCAGCCAGGCAATCGGGGCCAAATCCACTACGGAGTTGGCTCACCGAGTATGTATGTATAGTAGACAGGGGGGCAGGTTTTGACATTTCGGGCTGTCACATTAGCGGAGGAGATAAGAGGCAACACGTCCCTGTAAACCGGGATGAGTGTCAATCTACTCCGTACAGAGTCCACTAAAGCGCTCAACGTTCAACAAATGCCGATAAACCTTGTCAATCGCTTTGTATCTGGGAAATATGCCGGCAAGGTAATCGAGATGTTTTATATACTATACAACATTCCGACTACAGCATCAATTACCGAAGAAGTGCGCCATGGTTTTGCTCATTATACCTGTTGGGTATCCGTAATTGGGAATTTCTGAAATGCGACATGAAATGAAGAACAGGGAACACCATGTAATGTAAGCTACAGGATCCTTTGAATTGTAACTTAATTATCTCATTTGGTATAATGAGGCGATCATTACTAAATCACCGTCAAAGCAACCCAGGGTAATCCTACGGACGAAATCACCTACGGACGAAATCAAGGCCTGTTTTGGCTCCGTATTCCCAATATGATGTGTCAGTTGTCTACAGGAAGCGCAGGGTCCTTCCTGGTCTTTTATCTCCTGTCCTCCGTATCGCTAAAACTTTTACCTATTCAATACCGATGTGAGCTGTCCTGTCTATGTTGATCCCGTAGTCTGTGCGTCTCGGCTGCGATCCGACTTGATGGACAATTCACCGCTACACGGCAGTGCATTCTACCCATACTCTTTAACTATGCTATATTTTTACGACATCGTGACGTGGCACGAAAATGCGGATAGAAGTTATCAGTACAGTAACTCACCTGGCAATGCAGTGACCTTTTGAGTAGCACTGAATATGATACAGAGTGAGAAAATAGGCCAAAGGCACCGGCCCCCCCGAAGTCATACGAGTTATCTGCCAAAAGAAGCAATTGCCTTCTACCACAACTAATCGGACCGTTCCCGAAGCCGCAGTAGATACATTTACAGTGCAGAGATCGAACCCGTGTGCTGCTTAGCGAGACATCCGACAACCGGACCTTTTCTAAGGGGCTGGATGTCGCTCTTATTATTATTAGTAGAAGATCAACGATACAAGCTCAGGATAAGTGACAGCGTACCTGCAGATAGATCCGCTTTATACGCAGCAGACAGATTGACAGCGGCAAATTTCAGGGCCTAGACCAAGAGAACGGCGCAATATTCTCCCTTCCCCTGGCGTGCTCAACGGGAATTTTGACATATAAACATTGAATGCTTTTATACCTCTGCTCAGAATGAATTGTTGCCAAACTTACTTTATTACTAGTCTTCTTAGACTGTTGGATTCAAGTTTCCTATATAAGTGGCACTTTAAACCAAACTGTTTGACTACTCTATAAAGATGTCTACAACTGTGACAGTTTTAGAGCCTACCTTGCTGTTGGACGCCCCTACAGCCGATTTCCAGTCACCAAAGACATCAGATTCTCCACGATGTGTCCTGATTCCAGATTTATTTGCCTCAATCATGTCGACGGAGCCATCCATTAACCCTCACTATCAAGATGGCAAAGCTGAAGCAGATGAGTGGTTCAAAAAGTACAATCCTTCATTTTGCTTTGGTTGCTTTGTGGGTGGCTTGAATAACAAGGAATAGATTGCTACAATTGGCAGGCAAAGAGGAAAAGAAGTTCAACAAGACTGACTTTGGATTCGCGACCGCCGTTTGGGCCCCTTCGGCTGAAAAGGACCGGTTTCGTACAGCGGTTGACTGGTCCAATTGGGTAAGCACCTCCCTTGAAGCTACACCTACTTACAAGCCATCTAATGACAACTCTTTAGATCTTTTATTTTGACGATCGTAAGTTTCGTCAACATCACATTGACATAACAGATAGCTCATATTCAACCCACAGAGTTTGATGAAGGGCCTCTGGCAAACGATCCAGTCAAGGCCCAAGAAGAAGTTGACTGCATTCTTGGAATTCTAAACGACAACAGCCCTCATGTCCAAGCCAACAAGCCTCTTCAGTATGCATTCCAGGCCATCTGGGATCGAATAAAAACAGTAAGCATTCTCTGGTCCATGCAAGGGAATATCAGCTTACAGGACTTCATCAGAGTGACACGCCAGGTAAAATTGAGGCAATCAAAGTTCAGATGGAGAAAAAGTCTCTAATTTGCTTCTAGAAGTACGAGAACGCTGGAGGGATTCCCATAAGGAATACCTCGAGGGTCTTCTCTATCAATCCAAACTCTCAAAGTCCAGCTCTGCTCCCGCCTTAACAGTAGATCAGTACATGAGCTACCGAAGAAGAACGATTGGAGTGGTGCTGGCTATACGGCTGGTAGAGTAAGGGGTTCTGTCTTCGTCTCTATATAAACTTCTAACATGTCTACACTTCAGGTACGCCGAAGACATAAAGCTTTCTCAAACACAGATGGATCACCCGTCTCTTCAACTGTGTACTAGCACCATCGTGGATCTTGTGATTCTGTAAGTGAAATCACATTACATCGAGTATACGCAGTGGACTGATCATGTCTTAGTTCAAACGATATTTTGTCATACAAAAAAGAAGTTGTACGTTATCTTACCACTAAAATCCTCCAGCCGCTCAAAGCATTCTAACTTTCGCGCAGGAATTAAACGACGCGGGAAATAACTTGATCACAATCCTCAAGGCACATAATCTCTCCGATCAAGAAGCGATGAACAGCATAGGCAAAATGCTGGACGATTGTTACAAAACTTGGCAAAGCGCCCTGGATCAGCTACCTACTTGGGGAGAAGAGATTGACAGAGAGGTGCTGAAATATCTGGACGCCTGTCGTAACGTAGGCCTTGGCAATCTTCATTGGAGGTGAGACCTACAGTTCCCAAATCATAAAGACCTAGTTGATTAACAGCACAGTTTCCGTTCCGGTCGATATTTTGGCAATTGCGGCGATCAAGTTCGCCAAACCAGAATCTTATCTCTTCCTCCATGCTAACAAGTGTTACTTAAAAGAGCGCACTGGTCAAAGGTATTAGTTACTGCAGAAGCCATTAAAACAGCGTCAAGCTTACAAGGAGAGAGCCATTACAGCAGACTCGGGACTCTAGCATGAATAGATTTGATGAAAAGGTTAGTTGAATTAACTGAAAGAAAGTAGCTATAGGCAATCATTATGCAGGTAATTAATACAATTACTGAAATGCTTTCAAGAGAGATTGGGTTTATAGACTTGTCTTTTTTATTTCATTCGACCTCCTTTGTTACATATTAGACACCTAGCTCCTGTTCCAACAATCTATCAATTCATATGAAAGTGCCATCTGACCCACATTATGTATAGTATTGATGTTGTACATATTCCTTTCTCATTTTGAGTTCTAATAGGTGTCTCTCTTTCTGACAATTTCTAGTGGCGTCCGACCACGATCATCTGTTGCATCGATGTTGGCGCCCCCATCAATTAACATCTTGACTATTGCGTATTTCTCACTGAGGGCCATGTCCGGTGGTCTCGGCTCCCACCAAGTTTCTGCATTATTATAGGCAAAATGCAATGGTCTCCAACCATTATTTTCTGCTGCTTCAACATCGGCGCCTTTGTCAAGTAACAACTCAACAATCATCTCTTTACCATTGGCGGCCATATGCAGTGGCCTCTGACCAAAGCGATCTGCTGCCTCAATATTGGCACCCTCATCAAGCAATAACTTCACAGCTGCCACACTGGAGTACTGAATTGCATAGTGGAGTAGCGTTCGATCAGCGTTATCTGTTGCCTCAATATCGGCACCCTTATCAAGAAACAACTTCATAATTGCCTCGTGATTCTTCTCAGCCGCCAGATGCAATGGCGTCCAAAAACCGCCATATGATGAAAGAAAAAGCTCGGCACCCTCGTCCAGTAATAATTTCACAACTTCTTCTTGCCCATGTGAAACCGCTTCATGTAATGGCGTAAAACCCCCGTCGTCTCTTGCGTTAATATCAGCACCCCTAGCAAGTAATAACTTCACAATAGCCTCGTGGCCGAATTCAGCTGCTGGTAACAGGTATAGCGAGAAATTTTCCCCATCGTCAATGCCCTTTGCAATAAGCCTTTGAACAAATCTTTCACTGTACTTCTTCGGTTCCATAGCAACAGCCAGATACATTATGCTCTGGCCTGGTACAGTGCCCATACGAGCTCCATTGTCAAGTAACATCTCGGTAATCCCTGTCTGTCCATTGTCGATGGCCATTAACAGCGGTGTCACCTTGAGCCCATTACACCCATTTACGTCACACCCGTTCTTGAGCAACACGTTGATTGCTTCATAGAGCTCAAAGTGCATAGCAAGATGCAGGCCTGACACTGGCAAAAATAGTCTGGGGTACAAGTCCGAAATTTCGCCGACGAAAAAGTGGTGGTTTCCAGCGCTACGGATCTTATCGCCTATCGGAAAGCGCTTTAACATCACATGGAAGGCAACAGAGGCCTTGGCTCCGCTCATGAGAAATGACACGACACTCTCATCCAGTTTTCTTCCGGCAACGCGTGCGTGGTCAACCCAGTAAAAGCTGGCATATTCATAAAGTCTATATTTGTACAGGTTTGGTAGGTGAGATTCGTCCAGATCGGGTATATACACATCAGATTCGTTTAGACAGTATTTTCCAAAGACCTCCAATGAGAGATAAGATATGCAGGTTTCTGCAATCATTACCTCCGCATTAGGAAACCAATCGCTCTTCTTCCTGTCCAAGAATTCTTGCGTTGTGTAGTGTGCCAGTCTAATAACGTCGCTCTCTTCATCAACCGTAACTAAACCGGCACAGAATGACACCATATCTTGAACTTGTAGGATAGCATCTTCGTCAAGCACATCCATACCGATTTTAACTGCCAGAGCATGCTGAAGTTCCTTGGTAGATAATGGTCGCTTTGCAAGGGTGATCCACGCTAGAACGCGCGTGGCAACATTCCGAAATCCCTCTTTTTGTCCATTGATCCTTTCCCAGGCGGATTCGTATGCTTGATTTAGTATTTCCAATCTTTTGTCTTCTCCAGATCCTGATATCTGCTTTGGCAGCTGCACGACTGCTTCTCTGACGTCTGTGATTGTGACTTTATCGACGAGTGTGACGAGATATATCTTTGCCAAGAGAAACCTTGGAAATGTCAGTCATTCTATACGACGTCTGCAAAATTATAAATATAGCCACATACATTCCATCAACGGCATCTGATATGCCTTTTATAATCTCATCTTTCAGGTCTGGCTTGTGTTTGATCAGAGACGGTAGGTGCTCCATGTTACCTCCGTCTAGTTGGCCATGCAGGTATCTTCGCACATCATCCTCACTCGCGCGAATTTCCATACGTTTGCAAGCCTCAAACTTTTCCATAATTTCCGGGATTAGTCTCGAGGTCGCCAAAATGTTCACCTTTGACTTATTCTGAAGAAAGAACATGTCTGCTACAAGATTTGCTCGGCATCCATCCGACCCCTGGCATTCGTCGAGAGCATCAACAAGAATAAATACTCTCGAGTATGACTCTGCCATACATCCAAGAAGTTTTTTGGTATCATCCAGCGATGGACGTTGGTTTTTGGTCTTATATTTATCGAATATATCTTTTGCATCTTGCGGTAAGCAGCTCTGACCAAGAGCCAGTTGTTTCACTAGGCTTAATAATAAATCATGGAGCTTCTGCTCATCGTGTCGTCGGAAATTGCAGTATAGGTATGCAAGGCCCACCGTAGTATCGTTATTAAACCGTTCAAAAAGGTCGTTAACCACCATGGATGTAAGGATTGTTTTTCCAGGTCCTGGAATCCCTGGGCAGAACAACGTTTGCTGGCTATTATCCACCCAGTCTTGGAATAGGTCAGATTTAAGAAGCCATTGGCCAGTTCCAGGTTGCCGCTTGCTGAAATAGTCTTTTTGCTGTAATGTATAGTCGACTGGCGTTAACCAATTTAAAAAGGCTTGGTGGTCTTGAGCGTACTGCCGAGTTGCTACTTCACCAACAGCTGTCTGTATGCAGCCGAGTTCCACGTTAATATTCGACAAGATGTCTATCCAAGACGCAGTTAGCGATTGGCGAATATGAATTGCCGTAAATAATACATAAAGACGACTGGAGTTGTTGAAATTAAATAAAATTATGTACCTTTGACTGACTCCATGTGCTCCACGGCCGAAATTTGCAGCACGGAAAGAATTTCTTTCGCATAAGCTGCCGCTACGGCCGCTGCGTACTCTTGCCAATCCTTGTTCTTACCCGAGTCTGCATAATCGCAGATGCCTCGGACAACAAGATACGGAAAGTCGTTCATTAATCCCGCTGCCTCCATTTCGATACACAGTACATTCCCGTCAAGATCTTCGTTGAGACGGTCGCGGACTGCAGCATCTTTGATGACTTGGTTACCAGATGCGATTAAGCCATGGTGAATGTCTGGACTTCTCATCGCCGTTCCTTCGCCACTTTGGTCTTGAGGATCTCTAAGCGACTGATGCCAAAAGTATTTTGGGTATAATTTTGGGTACTTCTGTTTCATTTCATCCAAGAAGATGGGGATCTTGGAGTCTTGCATCTCATGCTCAGACTCCAGCTTTGATAAAACTTTGAGGAGTGCACTTGGCGGGCTATTTAACGCTCCAATTCGTCTAAATATCCCGCCATCTTCCGCTTTACCCAGGTCCCATTGAACAACTCCTGGATACTGATCAATTGGTGTGCTAACCACGACATCCCCAAGTCGAACTTTGGATGGGATGCCGCCTCCAATGCCAACTAATAGCCCGAATTTAATGGATGGAAAAGAGCTGAGCATCTTTGTCGCGATTGTCGCCGCAGAATTGGTGCCATACCGTCCTTTCGGTAAACAAGCTATGACAATGTTATGACTAGCAATTGATCCAAAGGTGTAGGCGTTGTCGTCATTGGCGAGAGATGGAAGATCCGGGTGCTTTCGATCCAGCATGGCAATCGCCGCGGTTTGCTCTTTCGGCAATGCACAAATCCACCCAATTGCATAGTCGGCATGAATCAACTTAACTAAATCGGATGAGCTGTCCACCTTGATCTTCTTTGCGTCGGAAAACTCGCGCTCATCGTCGGCCTCATTGCGTCTCTTTGACATTTTTTGCGATTGAGTAGAAAGCTCTGCAGTGTAGAAGAATGTACACTATCATGAATCAGAGTTTAGGGAGGACAAAAGCACGTCTCATTATTTGATGAACAGAAGAGGGGAGAAATGAAATATTTGAAGTTATACTCCGCCTCAAGAAAGCCTTACGGGATGTTGGGCACGAAGAATGCCCAGGGTCAAAATTCGGTGTAACACAACGCAAGGGCCTTTCTAGCCAATACAATGCATCTACTTATTGATAAATGAAAATTTGCAATGAAGACTTTGATGATTGGTGAGATTTTGACCAATTGGGAACGAGAAATATTTATATCGCCAATAATAGATGCAGCGTTTGTGAGGCTTTCCTGGAGGCTCCTCGGCGCGGCTGAGCACAATTCACGGGCTATTCAGGCAGCCATGCTTGTTGAAACAAAAAAAGGCTCCAACCCAGAAGACTGTTGAGGCTTATATTTCAACAGTAATGATTACATAGTGTGAATATACGGAGTATCGTGGGTTTGGATACATAAACATCGATATCTCATCGACTCAGTGGTTTGCAAGCAGACTGAAAACAATTGCATGCCAAATAAGCCAGAATGCAGATGTTCCCCAAACATCTGTTCAATAGATAGGGTGACGGTTGTTAATGGACCGAATCACACTGCATCCAACCGACACTCGCGACAATAGCCAGTCAAGTTTCCGTCATCAATTCGCTCAGCTTCCAACACTTGTGAAGAGCGGCGCCTCAAGAGCTTGTCACTGTGTTATGTTCTTATCTTGGGGGCCATTCCTGTGCATGCGTCATTCTTGATGCTACCCTAGACTTTAGGTCTAGAATCTTATTTTTTTTAGCTGGAGATGGTTCAGGCACGCGACTAAGAGAGCTGCCCAAAGAGCCGACATTTGCCCGAAACAGCCAATCTACAGGTCACTTGATCTTGTGCATGTCATTGAACCATGAAAAGCTGATGACGCATAGAACAAAGATAGGTTGGTGTGTTGGTGTGGCACAACCCACACCGTATCTACAGAGTAAGAAACAAGCTCATCAGAAAACTCGATCTCGAGTCGGGGGTCTGGGGTCAGTAGATCGGCCTGAATCGGATACGTGTACAGCAGCGATGCGATTGCCGACAAAACAAAACAACAACAACAACAAACAGCATGTGAAATGCCATTGGAGAAAAGGGATGGCGCTGACCGTGATCAGAATCTCATCTGGATAACAGGAACCACCAACGGTGCCTAAATCCAAACTCAATGCGTCCAGCAGCATATTTTGCGTGAGACAGTTGGTGGATTACTATCACAAACCTGCGGCTGCAACCTTTGGCTAGGCGAACGCATTCGGCCGTACTCTAGACTAACACCATCCGGAGCTGATGTGAAATAGGTGAGATGCAAGTCTCCGGATGGTACAAGCCATGATACTTGGCATACATCAACGAGTACGGAGTAGTGAGTAGTGAGAATTTTTGTAGTCGTAGTCGGATGTGGCGAGTTGCCGCCTTTGAAAACTCAGATCCTCGTGGGGCATCCGGCGTTGCTTGACGCCATCCATGAAGATTTTTGTCCTTTATTACCGGTGCTCGTGGAGCATTTGAAGGAACTGACGCCACGGCGAATTCGCAACGAGCCGAGACTAAAACCACTGCTCTCAAAGCTTATCCCACTTGCCAAGACGGGGCCAACTCATCAACTCCGAGGGCCAAGATGATAAAACATGTACATGTATGTAGTCATTATTCATCAACTCGTACGTGGACAGCATCATCGATGCAGTGCTGGCCTCGACACCCTCAGGATCAAGCGCGTGGGCCTCCAAAACCGGGTTCTGGCAGCCCCAAGGGTATGACGAGATTGAAAGTTGCTCGTCTGCGTGTGACGGCCACGCTTCTGCCGTCCCTCGGCCCACAAAAGCACAGCTGAGCAGGGATCGCCTGCAAGCCAAGTTCAATATCAAGACAAGCTAAAGGGCAGCCGGACAGGGGGGGCTGAACCCACAAGCCACGACCCCGTTGAGTTATCGAACGGTGACCCCCCTCCTGGGAAATGAGACTGTGTTGAAACTCGGCTCGGTGCGTGTACGGAGCACAGGGAGAATGATGAGGAAAAAATCTTTCTAAAATTGCCGGGCCTTGGGAGGACCAGCCAGCCTCGAGGGTGATCTGGCTGGGGGCCGGGCTGGACGGGAGGCGCATGCGAATAATTGCATATGGCGAAGCGGCAAAGGGTCTCAGCTTGCCGGCCTTGTCCTCCAATCCGTGTCTCTGCCTCGTTCCTCTTTTCCCACTCTCTCCATCGCTCACTCTCGCTATCGGTCGTCTGGAACGGCCATCCGCTCGTTTACCGCCCAAGCCACATACGCACAAGCTCCAATAGCAGCTGGACACACGCAAGATTTTGGATCCGATCCCTCCCTTTTTTATCCCTCTCAAGCAGACAGAACAGCCTTTTATCGGCCCACATAGGCTGGATCGGCAAGTTGGCGCCGCAGCCGGGTCCTTGTCTGGCTGAGACAGTGACTTATTAGTGGCACGGCCAACTCATCAGGTCCAGCCACGAGGGGGAAGGGAAAAGAAGAGAGAGAGAGAGACAAGAAAGAAAAAGCTACCAAGGCGCAGGAAAAGAAAGGATATACGACTAGTTAAGGGGAGCACAACCTCGTGCCTTTTTCATTTACAAGCGGAATACGCGTTTACCCATCGCTTCGGCATCCACTGCCGCTGAGGCCTCGGAACTCGCCTTCCCTGTCCCGTCTGTGTCGCCATCGAGAGATCGATTGTTGATCAATCTGTACAGAGTACTTTTGTACCTTGTGTTGGTGTTATTAGACGCTTGTCTTCCCTTTTTCCCCCTCTCCACTTGGCACATCTCTGTCAAATCTCACAAATCCCTGCCTTGCCCACCCCCCTTCAAGCTACTTGGAGCTGGGCGCCTTGCACACGGCATTCCGCATTCAATTCGATTCGCACTTTTTCATTTTTTTTTACACCGATTCACGACGACGAGGTACCTCGAGCATCTTCATAACATCATCGAGCACCGCCTGACGCGCGCGGCAACGGCTGCGAGCACGACGTCGTCAAGATGGGCAACTTTATCAGTTGGCTCAACAAGAACCTGGCTCCCGACTCCAACCAGGGATCAGCGCGGGAATCTCAGCCAGAGTCAGCATGGGGTGAGTTGAAGCGTCACTGGATGAAAATATGGCTGCCGATATAGGGCTGACCGAGCTTGTGTCCGATACTAGGCATGCTCGATACTCTCATTCCTGTATTGGTAGTATCGTGTGTCTACATTGTCATCTTCTTATTCCTGAGAAGATCTCAGCGGCGCTACTACGCGCCGCGCACATATCTAGGGTCTTTGCGCGAAGAGTGAGTGATGCCTCTCTCTATCGTCAAGTGGAACAAGTAAACAGGCGACAGACATGGAGATCAACTGACGCAATATACATGTAGTGAGCGAACGCCGAGCGTACCCAGCAATCTGCTGACCTGGATCTCGGCCTTTTGGAAGATCCCCGATGCCTACGTTCTAACCCACCAGAGCCTCGACGCCTATCTCTTCCTTCGATATCTGCGCATCTGCTGCGTCGTTTGTTTCGTCAGCCTTCTCATCACCTGGCCCATTCTGTTCCCCGTCAATGCCACCGGAGGCAAGGGTCTCTCCCAGCTCGAGATTTTGTCGTACAGCAATGTCGACATTGAAACGCACAAAAACTACCTCTACGCCCACACCTTTGTTGGCTGGGCAGTCTATGGCTTTCTCATGTACATGATTACGCGCGAGTGCATCTTCTACATTAATCTGCGCCAGGCTCACCACATCAACCCCCACAACGCCAAACGAATCTCGGCCCGCACCGTGCTCTTCACTTCCGTTCCAGAGGAATACAACACCGAAGAGCGTATTCGCAGCATGTTCAACAACGTCAGGAGGGTCTGGGTCTGCGGCAAGACGGACGAGCTCGACGAGCTGGTGGAGAAGCGCGACGACGCCGCCATGAAGCTTGAAAAGGGCGAAATCGGCCTCCTGACAACGGTCAACAAGGCTCGCATCAAGGCCATGAAGAAGGGAGAAGCTCAACCCGAGGGCCCTACCAGTACCGAAGATGGAGATGTCGAGACAGGCGACATTGCTTCACGCTGGATCCAGGACAAGGACCGCCCGCATCATCGGCTTGGCTTCCTTGGCCTCGTTGGCGAAAAGGTCGACACCATCTTCTGGAGCCGCTCTGAGCTGCAGCGTCTGATTCCCGAAGTCGAAAAGGCTCAGGCCGACTGGAGAGCCGGCAACAACGAAAAAGTCCGCGCTGTTTTTGTCGAATTCGAAACCCAAGGCGACGCTCAATACGCATACCAATCCGTCACTCACCACCAGGCCCTGCACATGGAGCCCAAGGCCATTGGCGTTCAGCCTGCAGAGGTGGTTTGGAAGAGCTTGTCCTTTCCCTGGTGGCAGGTTATCATCCGCCGCTATGTCGTCTATGCCTTTATTGCCGCTCTCATCATCTTCTGGGCCATCCCCGTCGGTATTGTTGGTTTGATTGCCCAGGTGAACACGCTGAAGAACATTCCCGGCTTGACCTGGATTGGCGATATTCCCAAGCCCATTCTTGGAGTCGTTTCCGGGTTGCTCCCAGCAGTGGCTCTCTCCGTTCTCATGTCCTTGGTCCCCGTCATCATGCGTCTCTGTGCCAAGCAGGCCGGCGAAGTGACTCAGTCTCGCGTCGAGCTCTTCACCCAGAACTCGTACTTTTTCTTCCAGCTCATTCAGGTGTTTTTAATCCAGACCCTTACCAACGCAGCGTCAACGGCCCTTGTTCAGATTGCCCAGCAGCCGCAACAAGTCTTTAACATTCTTTCCGAGTCTTTGCCCACGGCATCTAATTTCTACATTTCCTACTTTATCGTCCAGGGTCTCACCATTGCGACCAGCGTCGTTACGCAAGTTGTTGGCTTCTTCATTTTCACGCTACTGTACAAGTTTTTGGCCAAGACGCCCCGAGCCATGTACAAGAAGTGGACGAGTCTCAGCGCCATTTCTTGGGGTAGCGTTCTCCCAGTATATACCAACATTGTCGTCATTAGTATGTTTTTATTGGATTCCGTTCATACCTTTTATATGTATTTGCTAACTTGCCATAGGCATCACGTATTCAGTCATTGCTCCTTTGATCCTGTTCTGGTCTACTATTGGCATGGGCTTGTTCTATCTTGCCTACCGATACAATATCCTGTTCGTCACGGAGACGCAAATCGACACGCATGGCTTGATCTACCCCCGTGCACTGAAGCAGCTGTTTTCTGGCATCTACCTGGCCGAGATCTGCATGGTTGGTCTCTTTGCCGTTTCCAAGGCTGCCGGACCTGCCGTCCTTATGGGTATCTTCCTCGGCTTCACCATCCTGTACCACCTCACCCTGTCGCGAACCCTCGATCCTCTCCTCTACGGCTTGCCACGAAGTCTCCAGGCAGAGGAGGAACTTATCCAGCTGCGCGCCGCCGGCAATGTAGCTGGCACTAGCATTGAGGAAGGCCTGGCCTCCAACAATGTCTCTCACGATGACACTACCGGAAAGGCGGCCCAGGAACCCAAGAAATTTCCCCTGGACGCATCTGGAAAGCAGGGCAACTTTATTCTCAAATTCCTTAAGCCTTGGGTCTATGCGGACTATGCCACATTGCGCGAACTGTTCCTCAAAGAAGAGCACTTGGCGGAGCCGATGCGGTACGCCGATGAAATTGAGGCTGAAGCATTCTTGCCACCATCCGTCTCAAGCAGGACTCCCATCCTCTGGATCCCCTCGGACCCTGCGGGCTTGTCCAAGCAGGAGGTTGCTGCTTCAAGCAAGATTATTCCCATCACGGATGAGGGTGCCGTGCTCGACGAGAAGAATCACGTTACGTGGGATTCCGAAGGTGCTCGACCGCCCATCTGGGAAGAAAAGATTTACTATTAGGCGGCTTACTACTTGATACCCCCTGCAGTTATTTTTTTTTATTCTGCCTGCAGTGCGTCTGGCTTTTTTTTATTACTCTTGCATTTTGACGGTTTAATTAAGACGAAGAGAGACAATGATATTCTATTTATGGTCGTATGGATAGGACTGAGCATGATATCATCTGGAGAGCGCATGGACGAGGAGGAGCATGAGATTCATATTAGACGAGGCAGTTGGTTAGTTGTACTACACGTAACTGGCCAGGACACGCAGGCTATTTGCACTTGTTTTTTTTTTTGCTTAAATTCGTAATGTCGAATAGAAATAGTAATTGTGAACAAGACGACGCATGTCTCAGTTGACGCATTGATGTTGTCTGACCTTGAGCCGATACAAAGCACAGACAGGACGAGACAAGACAACTGGAAAAGATTCAGGTTTTGCTCTGCCGCGTGTTCCCTGCTAGTCCAACGGTGGCCCGGCGGTTCTAGGCTCTCGTCATTTCCCGAGTGGGGGGAGGGCGAGAGACGGGCAAAGATGCATGTCAGCACAAGCAGCTGATGCTGCTGGTAGTAGTAGTAGATGTTAGAGAGAAGACAGAGTTCAGTATCTCATCGAGAAAGTGTACATGCGGTGTCATATCGAGATGGAGACAGCGTCCAATGGCATCGGGTCGGGCTGCAACTGCACCTCTATCTGCACGCCATTCCCAGCCATCTCTGTTTGCCAGCAGCGGTTTCGATTGGCTGCCGCTCAAGCTGTTTAGGTGTGGCATACGGGAAGTTTATGGAGTAGCCCCCAGCCCCTCGTTGCATCACATGTGCTGATAGGTGGCTGGGCCGCGATTTGCCCAAAAGAGCAGTTGGACTAATAACATGCTGATGGTGAGAGGGAGAGAGTGGCTGCGGTACTAAAGGCAAGGCAGCAAGTTTTGGAATATTTATGAGTGTATTTTTAGGTGTTTGAGTAAGACGGATGGTAGAGAATGAAGTAGATGGATATGTAGCATCAATAACAGCACGAATAGCAGTAGAATGAAAAAAAAATCGTGCTGATGGTCTTGTGGATTGATCCTCCATCTGGGGCGCTAGCATAATAACGCCGTGCCCCGCTAAGCCGTGGTGGGAAAAAGAATAAAGGCCAAGCTTTGGTTGCTCCCGGCAACGGCGGTAGGACAAGGACAACAAATGGAATTTGTGTGGGGGGGATGAGGAGTGATGAGAATGGACGGACGAGTTGACGGGCGTCAGATGAGGTCGATGATGATGTTTATGATTTGAGTATGAAGATATTAAAATCTGCACAAGTATAATGTGCAATATGTCAGTGTTTTATACTTTTATATGACAGCGGCAGCCATCAAAGTATCAAGTGATAAATGAGCATGTCTTGGGCGTAGCAAATCCGTTAAATTAAATCCACCAGAGGCTGTCCATAATCGACGCTGCAGCGGCTCCAGCTCCAGCACCTGCTAGCAGCGTTCATGGTCAGCGGCTATTCGTGCTAGGCTCGCTTCGTGCAGCTCAACCCACGGAAACAACGGCCGTCTGCCGCCTGCAGGTGCACATGTTAGCTCTTTCCGCCTGTATCGGCCGGACTGGCTGGCTCCTGCCCCCCTTGTTGACAATCCCAGTCTGTCAAGCAACCCGCGTGCTGCGCCTTCCTTTTGTTGCTACCACCAGTGTTGTAACATAGGTAGGTGCTCCTGTTGCCGCTGCTGCTGTCAACGGCCACCGCTAAAGCCGGGGTGCAGCCCACCGCTTTGCGCGTGTCTTTTTTTTGCCTTTCAAGCTCCAGGTCTGTTGCCAGCGCCAAAAGGGTCCCTGCATCTTGCAAGCCTTTGGCCAACTCTCGCGGCCGTGACACAAAAAAAAAGCTTCAGGCTTGCTTGCTGTTGGTGTTGAGTCGAGCTGGAGCAGAAGAAGCTGACCTAATATCTTGTGAATCTTGTACTCTTTTTTTTTCTTTTTTTGCTTCATTTCTTACAATCTTCCATTGCGAGACCCTGAGAGATTGGCTCTCGGATCGGACCCTCGACTCCAGCTTCGCCTACTGCACGGCCTCGATCGTCTGTGGGGGAGCTGCTGCTGCAGCACCACTATTCCATTTACTCGGCAGACGCGGTGGATGCGATTCTAAACCGACGACTGGCGCGGACGAACTCGAGAAGAAATACAGAAAAAAGCGGACGGCAAACGACACTCAGGATTGCGACAAGGACAAGGCTGCGAGGGATCGACTTGCCACGATGATATGATCGACAAGCGAACAAGGCAAACGATCCCAGGGAAACACTAGAAAAAAAAAATTCAATCAGGGGAGACGGGAGCGAGAGATCGCGGTGCGAACCCAATCAATGGCCGTACCACCAGCGCCGTTTGCTCGCGGACGCGCGCAGCCGCATCGCGCAACACCAGGCCTGGCGCGATCAAGTCGCTTCATCTGGTCTGCAGCGTTGCTCCTGGGAGCTCCATTGGTGACCGCTGCGCATAGCTTCCCCTATGTTGCCACCCAGATCCTCACGCCTGATGCGTGCTTCAACCAGAGCGCGTGCCATGCCCCAGACATTGCTTACATCCTCACTCAGGATAGCGACGACAATGTGCAGTTCCTGTCGCTCAACATTTCGAGCACGGTGGGAACGGACACCAAGCTGAACCCCGTCACGACGAGCTTGCCCTTTGTGGGCGGAGACAATTCCAAGAATACGGCATTTGGCGCAGTAAGAACAGAAGAAGGCGCTGTGCTGGTCTATGCAGGAGAATGCGACCAAGGGCCAGGAAACGTGTGGACATATGGAGAGGGAGCGGCCGCCGGGGGTAACGGCGACGCGGCCTGGGAGAAGCACGCGACAACGTTGGGCAAGTCGCAAAAGAGCACATCGTCAAGAGGACCGTACTTTCTCGGAGGAACAATTGCCTTTTCCGGGACACTGGCGCCCCTGTTGGACGAACCGGCAATATACTCTTACGGCGGCATGTGTGATACGCCGTCGGATAGCTCAAAGAATTGGCAATCTGCGGCGAATTACACCACCGGCATGATGACTCTCTCTCCAGCCGACAACAGCCCTTCGTCCAAGTCGTATGCTCAAGGCACCGCCTCAAACTCTGGGCCTAAGACGCCCATTGCCGGCTTCAGTCTCACCGCGCTGCAAAGTTCGATGAGCAACAATTCTGGAACGGTCACACAGCAGACCGCATATGTCATCATTGGCGGCCATACCAAGCAAGCCTTCATCAACATGAGTACAGCTGCTGTGTGGAATCTCCCCGAGGAGTCGTGGTCATACGTCAACGTCCAGCAATCGACCGACAGCCCCGATGGCGTAGAGAGTCGATCCGGCCATACAGCCACTCTAAGCCTGGACGGGCGCTCCATCATCGTGCTGGGAGGTTGGGTCGGCGATGTGACAAATGCAGCGGAGCCACAGCTCGCCATTTTGGAAATGGGCCAGGCATACGATTCATGGAGATGGACTATTCCCAAGAAACAGCCGGATTTTGGCGACTCGGGCATCTATGGACACGGCGCGGCTATCCTCCCGGGAAATGTGATGATGGTGTACGGCGGGTGGCAGATTAGCGATTCGGACTCGTCAAGCAAGGTGAAACGGCAATCCGGCGTCACCACGTCGCCGCAATTCTTGAATTTGACCGACTTGACCTGGGCGACGACCTACACCAATCCTACCCCCGCCGAGCCAGATGGCAAGGGTCCCAATGCCTCTCCTACCCCAGCTCCTGATTCATCCGATTCATCCAAGGCTAAAATTTTGGGATTAAGCATTGGATTTGGGATTGGCGGCGGGCTGGTCCTCCTTGTTTTGGTCCTGGTCATGTTCTTCTGCTGGCGTAAGAGGCAGAGGAGGCGGGCTGCTCGTGAGGAGACAATCAGGGGCATGGCTCAGGATGCTAGCATGTTTATCCACGACTCTGTCGACATGACCGAGCGACCAGATGCTTTCCCCTGGGGTTATCGCAGCTGGTACACTGGCGGGCAGGATCCATATAGCAGTAGTGGAGATGATCGATCGATGGGGTACGAGAGCCTACGCGGCTCCTATGGCGGCTCCTATGGCGGCTATGCTCCCGTCGTACCAGGTGTTGCGAGGAAGCCAGTGTCTAGACAGATTCGTGGTGGTTACATACCAGCGAATCAGCTGAACAGCTTTGTATCTACTCCGGGTCAAATCCACCCTATCATGGAGGATGAGGAGGAGGACTTGTCCTATCAGCGTGTCAATCCGGCCGAAGCCACCACGCCGACGTCAGACGCATATTCCGATCCATTCCTGACGCCGACGGTTGCCATTGCCACGGGGGGTCTGCCAGTGTTCCAACCTCCGCCCCCTGGCCAAAGCACGGCTGGTCCAAGCACAGATGGCCCCTTTCAACACGATCCGGATGTGCAAGATTGGGTGTCTGATGTCGACGCAGCGGACGCCATGCTGGCCAGGTATAATAGTACTCGAGCACAGGGCCGTGGATCTCCCACACGGCGAAACTCCCAACGCTCATCCGGCGCACGAGAAGACGATCTCCGTACGGAGTCGGCTCTATCAGAATCAAATCGCAGTGCGGGAGATGGTCTAGGCCGATCCAGCTCCGGCCGATGGTCTGCTATTGTCACTGGAGGCCTTTTTGGAGGTTCATCGGCACCCACCACGGAGCCGGGCAAGCCTGGTAGCTCCTCTTCCAGCAGCTACAACACGGCGAAATCAGGATTCGGCGCGTTGCAGGCAGAAGGCCCCAATCTGCTGCTCGGCAGGACAACGCCATCAAGTCCATTCGAAGACGACGAGTTGCAACAGCCCAGCTCGCCGTCGAAATCCAAGCCTCCTCGACGGAGCTGGCTAGGTTCACTGAGACGCGTCTTTTCTGGCTCAGAATCTACCTCGGGAGACTTGTCTGTCAGAGATAGGTCTCCTCAGCGAGAGATATCAACCGACATGCTGAGCCACGATTACGAACCCCCACTCGCAGCTCTTGGCAGCGAGCTTCTTCGAAGAAAGCAAGGCCGCCAAGACTGGGAAACTGGCGAGGGTAGCGGTACTCAGGAAAACGAATGGGATATTGAAAGAGCCGTGGAGAACCGCCTCGTGCAAGTCATGTTTACTGTCCCCAAGGAGCGCCTTCGCGTTGTGAACGCCGACGATCTTGACGACGGGACGAGTACCGATGAAAGACAGCCCCTTCACATGCCACAGACGGCAGAGCTTGTTGAGATGGAAAAACGGTTATCAATGGTTACTCCTTCGCTCCGCAGCGGCAGCAAACTCAGCTCGCATCACGATGACGAGGGCGGAGGCGTGCCCGTGGACCAAGGCGACCGCGACGACGGCTTCTTGAGAATCAACCAGGATGATTATGAAGACAGGAGCGAGGGAAGCGAGGGAGGCGAAATGATTGAAAGACCGCTTTCGGTAGTGACGGTCATGTCGAGACCGCTCTCAGTGGAGACGGATGTCTCGTTTGCCAGGTCGGCGAGCGTCTACACGGCAGAAGCCATGACGTTTGAGCGTCCCAAGACGAGAGTGCTGCAAATGGTGGACCGCATCGAGAGCCAGAGCAACAGTCCGAGCAAAGAAACTAGTCCCTCCATCAGCAGGTCAAATACGCCGGGCATACGGAGCGTCAAGAGCAAGAAGTCTTTGCGAAGTGAGGATCTCAGACGGCAATAGCCAGGAAGAGGTAGAAAGATATGGGATATTGTGATTTTTTACAAGGGTAATGTAAGGGGGGTGCTTTATAGCGGGATCTGCATACGGTTTGGGAGACATTTTGGAGTTTGTTACCATCTCTCGTTTTTTTTGCAAAAATTGTAACTGAGCGTTCTTTTTCGTTTTTTTTTGGATGCGATTTTCTTGTATATAGCCTAGGATGGGATCGCGGGCGGATGGATGTATGGGATGGATTGGCTGGCGGATGGGTGGTGGGAGAGGTTGAGCAACGGATCCAACTCGATGCCGTGTATGTATGTATGTGTGTGTATGGGTATATACGAGTCCCTTCGTTTTTTTGGTTTGGTTTGGGTTATCCAAGAGATTTGTATCTAAATTCCAAGCCGTGCTCTACCAGCTTTGCGTGTAGTATATATATATCGTGTGTGTCTGTATGTGGACGGTATGCAGTAGTAGTAGTTGATCCAAATAACAAACGCCATGTCTCAAGTCAAAGCATGCAAAAAAAAAAATCTATCTTGTCAATGTCACGCAACACCATCACTTTAGCCAAACATTCCATTTCAGAATCGTCTTAATCAGCTTCTTGCCCGGAAAGTCCATGATGACGACGCCCACGCGCGCCTCGTCGACATTGGCCGACGCATCCGCGAGATACTGCCCCGTCATGTCGTTCATGCCCTGGATGGTCCTGTTCATCGGCCCGGCGGCGGCTTCGATGGGGAGGACGCCGACCGAGGCGGACGTGTGTGCCAGGTAGAGGAAGCGGTTATCGTCCGGGGCCAGCGCGGCGGTTTCCAGGGCGTCGCGGATGGCGGTCCATTTCTCGGAGAGGTGGTAGACGTCTGGGATGACCCAGAGGTCTTCGAGGACCATCTCGGGGCCTTCCCAGCGGAGACCGTACGGGCCGTCGCGGGCGTCAAAGTTTTGCAGGATGAATATCTTGGAGCGGAGCGCGCCGAGGGTCGGGATGGGAGCGGCGAATTCGTACTTGTGGAGGTGCTTCGCGGAGCCGGGCGCGGTGAGGGGAGAGGAGAAGTGGTGGTAGTGGAAGGCGTCTTCAAAGGATATCGAGTTGTTGGAGCCAATGGGGTTTCCTTCCTCCTTGAGGCGCATGATGATTGTCTCGGAGGGATGGGCGTCGAGAAAGGCAAAGACGTCGAGGAGGACCGACTCGTAGCCAAAGCCCGTGTACCCATTCGCGTGATAAATGTGCAGCTCGTCGTCCCTCAGCCTCGCCCTAATGTCGAAATACCGCAGCCCGCTGTTCAACTGCATGCTCAGGTTCCAGTTCTGGCACTGCAGCTGCTCCGACCCAATCTCGTACGTCATCGTATCGTGGGTGCCCGGGATGCTCAAGCTGGTGAGATGGACGTCGTCGGGAATCCCCGCCATCCAATCCGGATGCAGGCCGTCGCCGGCGTCGAAGCTGTAGGCGGACTGGTAGCCTCTGTAGCATGTGACGCCGACCATGCAGGGCGCAATGGCGAGGAGGATGTAGAAGAGGGCCATTGCGCCGAGGACGCAGACGGTCATGAGGACGGGCAGCTGGCGGCGGCGAGGGCCCGGCTTGGGGGGTTTGATGGGGAGGGATATGGCGCCCATGATGAAGGAGCTGGTTGGTAGGCAGAAGATGAAGACGGGACACGATGGTGTTACAAAGTGTAACCGCTGGTTGGGGGAGGAGTTGTGATTGATCGCGAGAGAGCCGATGGAGAGTCGAGATCGAGCCGGGGGATGGTTGATTGATTCAGACCAGGCGGCAGGCGGTCACATGCGTGACCCGCATCGAAACAAGATTTGCTAATGTATTTTTTTTGTTCCCTTGCACAAGCCGCAATGCAGGTTTCACACAAGGTAATACAATGCTGATGGATTGGATGGTTTGTTTGTTTGTTTGCAAAGTGACATGCGACTGTGATTGCGGTTGCGTTTGCGATTGCGTTTGCGATTGCGTTTGCGATTGCGATGCCGCGCGTAGCCGGAGGTTGGACCTGGGACTTATCGGGACCCGAAGATGCTCCGCTATCTCACAAATCAGATGCCGCAAATGTGCAGCAATACCTAGGCCATGGTCGGTTGATGTTAGCACCGGCAGTCATCAACAAGACAAGATGCCCTCAGTGCCTGTTGTGTTGTCAATGTACTTGTTTTGGAGGTGCCAGTAACACAGCCAAAAGTATAAAATAGCTCATGTCAAGCAATGGCTTTTCCTATGACACTTGACACCCGTTGCCAAGGTCAAATGCTGGCTTATCAGGTTGAGCAACTCCCCCCACGTGTAACAAGGCCCATCCCCATCAGCCACCCTGCCAAACTCGCTCCCGTCTGCCACTCCGTAAAAATAAAGGGAGCTTCAAACATGTAGCTTCTCTCAAGAACTACCTTGGGTCTTACCGATATAGCAAACAGACAATTGTGGCAATTTCATCTTGCCGTCTTGACACACCTCGTTTGCCAGCCATTGCGTATGCGTATTCAAGCCGCATCAAGAATCTACAAGCATGCACGGCACATCAGATCTCACTTACCCCTTACTTTCTCAAAGTCGTATGGTTGATTAGGGTTACGAACCAAGTCCCCATCCGGCAGTTGCGGCGCATCGTGGCTTTCGGTGCGGTCAACTCATCCCGCTAGACTCTGTTCCATGTTCAACTTCTCGTGCTCTCACGGAAACCATATAACAACATATACCACATCACTCCGAGCCCAGCGCAACAGCAGCAACTGTATACTTTTTCTCGTGAATCGCAGCGCTTAGCTGCCATCCAAACATTGCCAACAGCCACGGCGCTACCGCAGCTTAGAGCCGTCAATAGTCCCAGCGGCTTCTCGTATTCACGGGCGCTGGCTGGCGCGGCGCGGGGGGGGGGGGAGTTCAGCTCCGGGTGTTGTGGACGAGAAAAAAATCCGTTGCCATATTGGGCCCGTTCCTTAGACTTTGCATGCGTTAGGGATGGACCCTGGAGCGAACAAGCCTCGTTGGCAGCACGGGCCATTTTTGCGTGTGTCGAATACCATCAGGATAGTCTAATAGGGGCCGAAAGTTCGCAGGTTGGGCTCTGGGTTTCTCGTCAACTCCGCTGGGGCTGAGGCTGAAGAGCCAGGCCCTCAACTCCAGTCTCCAAGCATCCGTCAACTCCACTCCGGGCCATGTACAGTACTCGTACACGCTCGGGATGGACTATACATGTGATGACATAAGAGTGAGTATCGTATACTCGCCCTGTACCATAAGCAAAATAGAGCAAACGTGCAAGCCGGGATCGGGGCAACAAGCCTGTCTCCGTACCCACAAGTCATACACAAAAGGCCCTTAGCTTCAACACGTGCAAACATGCTCATGACGGCGTAAAGTTTCGTCTCTCGTAGTAGCCATGAGAGGCCAAGGCCAGGAGAATCAAAGTTTCATACCACTGTGGACTCGCTGACTCGGTTCGTTGTTGCTCACGCTTCTTCATTAGGGCTGCTCCAGACTTGTTCAACGTGGCCCGCCAGCAACGGAGCCGCTTCCTTTAGTTTGCAACAGTAGCAATCACGCCAACATTCACGAGAGCTGGGCACAAGTCGCTGCAACCACACGCAAGAGGCAGCCTGTGTGTCTGTGATGAAGGGCCATGCTTGTTTGTGTGCGTATACGGTAGGCCCTCACGCTGTTTGACTGGGCCTTTGGGATATAAGCACGGAGACAAGGCCGTCGGTGTGAATGCTCTCTGTCATTCGGTCATACTGTAATAGGCGATTGGCAGTCGGAGTCTGGCGAGAGAGAAAAGCCCAGTGTTTGAAACACCCGTTGCGGCTGCTCCCAATATTAGTGACGATCCATCATCCTAGCTTGTCGATCTCTTGACCTATAGATCGGCAAACGAGGCGTCATCCTGTGGCGCAAATGACCAAAGAGTTTTCAATTCTCCTTTCCTGTGGTCCAACGACAATCTAGAACCTTTTGCCATCCATCCTCCTATTTTGATCTTCTCAATTCGATTTGGCATACGGAGTATACGCTGCTAAGAGAGGGATGGATGGGCGGGCATTAGAGTTGGCCCTTTCTCAATACGACACGGCAGAGATCCACCGTGTTGAGATGCTGAGCAAGAATTCCGCCTGCTCCTCAAGGACAGGCACGTACGAGCATGTACGCAATAGAGCCACCTGCCGTACCGAGTATGCGCATAACCTATCCCGCAGCGTGTTCACGACCAGTGAATCGTACGATGGGTGTATCGTATGTATGTATTAGCGGCGCGGTACCGGGTCGACCGCTTATCAGCGCCGATCACTTGAAAGGCCAACGCCGTGACATCCGACACAAAAGGTGCAAACGCATCAGTCTCACCACCAGTAACAACACTAGGTTCTCAGGTTGTCTTTGCGTCACCGCAGAGTCTTGCAACACCTGCAGGGTGGTGTCCAGACTTGAAACCTATCCGGCTTCCCATTCGAAAGGCTGCATTATTTGGGAGGTTGATACTCCGTACGGAGTACTCGTATGGGAGGCTGGGATGAGGGGGGGACAGACGAACCGTGGGGGAATACCATTGCGATTGGCCAATGCAAGAAAGCAGCCCTCCCAGAAAAGGGATTTGAGAATTTGTGGCTGGAGGTGAGGACGCGTGGATTCGGTTTGCGGGGATGCTCTTGTTTATTTTGCCGAGAGCTGGTGCTCTTGCAGGAGACATCGAATGAGCTTTCAGATCAATGCATGCGGGGAACAGACGCCGCCGCCGTGTTGATGCGGTAGGTTCTTTAAGAAGCTTGATCCATGTGCTGCATTTTGCCTGCACCCACAGACCCCTACTGCCTCACGCCCATCGTGCACGAGTGCATATCACGAGCAGTCCATGTCGTTTGGACCGTTGCAGCGGATGCATCAGTACGAGGCGGCTCAAGTAAAAATAGCGACAAACAGAAGGCGAGTTGGATTCTAGAAGAGAGATCCGTCTCGTCAAATTCGCTTCCCAAGGTAAAGAGAGATTCGATGGGGTCGAGTGTGGCCCACCGGCGTGAGCGAAATCAAGGCATCGGCGTGGGGTCTGTCTGTGTCTCCGACATGGCCAGACAGGGCTGCTTCTTCAGGTACTGTGCTTGTACTACCCGTACTTATCAGTGAGCGGTGCCATGTCAGATACTATCGGCAATTCGATATTGGCCTTGCCACCAAGCACCATCATCGAGACGGTCATGCGCAAGTACAAGTTGGCGGCCACTTGTTGTTGTATAAGCAAGACCGTCGTCTCGTTGTCCGCAAGTGTCACGATATGTCTTTTTTTTTTGCAGCCGGCCAGGCAGCTAAAGAATCATCGACGTCCATGTCCTCAAGAGGCGCGGCCGCTCTGGATGCCGCTGCGGCAGCTGCTTGTAACAATCGTCGATCGGCTCCTACAGGGGGGCCCAAAAAATTGGACGGTAGGAGAAGCATTCTCCTGCGGCAGAAAACGAGGACAAACAGATCAGGCCAAGCCCAGAATGCGGTGCCACCAACCCCACTGCCAACCACATCCCGGTCCCTGCTTTCCCGCTCAACCAGAATTATACTATTCGTCATGGACCCGAGAAATCTTTTTGCTCGAGGTGCGAGGCGTGGACACGCCTTGGAGCCTTGCCCTGATCGTCCTAGAGCCGTCTGTCTCTGGATGGATCCGATTTGAAAGGGGACGGGGGCCCAAGACAGGCAATAGTATGTCGTAGCGCTGTTTGTTATCTGTTACCCGGGCGCGCAGTGGTAGGTACTGTACTTGATGCCTGCCGACGGGAATCCATCACTCGACGACATTTTGGAAAGCCTTTCCACCTCGAACCGCGTGATCCGTCCTTCGTATCGTATATCAACCAGCGTGCTTCGTGTGCAGTCCCATCCTCGATCCAGGTACTCCGTACATGCCCCGAGCGGCATAGCGCCAGTCAGTCCTGTACAGACGTCCGAAGCGAATGTGCGTATGCGTGCGCGTGTGAGTGGACACACGTCCATGGTGGAGATTTTGCTTGGCCACAGCTGGACATGGATCAATGGCAGTCAAAATCGTCAAGGGCCAGGGCAAACCAACCGCGACGTGCGCTGGGCCTCAGCGTCATTGGGCGACTGGACCACACTCAGGCCGAGGGCGGTTACTCCGTACGAGCAGCAGCCCACACGCCGTCATCTTTGCCTCGTATTCGTCGGCCACAGGTGCAGAGCAGTTTCGTATTGTCTCGTGCTGTGACCTTTTCTGCACCCGTCTGCCGGGCCCGTCTGCTCCGTAGTCCGTCGTTCGTACCGGGGGCTCTTGACTCTGTGCGGCCATCGTGACCTTTTTGTCATTCGGCGTGCTGGGGGGCGGGATTTCAAATACTGCGAGTCTGGACGATGTTTGTGATGATGGGAGGCGAAGAGCAGCATAGGGAGAAGGGAAAAAACAAGCGGCTTGGCCTGGATTGAATTCGAGCCTAAGGGAGCTTCAATGGCACCTTCCGCTTCGCTCTCGCCACCTCGTGCTAGTAGGCCTGAGTTGGTGCTTGTGCTTGTAGCTGTACAAAGGCCAAAGACGGGACGGACACGGCGCTGCTGACGGTACGTACCGAAAGTTGAGCGCCATCAACCATTGTTTCCATATCTGGGCTCCGTTTTGCTGGATCTAGTAGGTAACAAGGTAAAGGCGGTTGTTGGACATGATGGCGGAAGATTCAATTCGATGAGCCGGGGACAGATGCGCCGTTTCAGTTGACGAAGTTACGAGTACATGTCTGGTGTCGTTGGTACTGAAGTCGAGGGTGATGAATCCATGACAAATGGGGGACTGTGAATGATCATGATATAATGATATCCCGGTGATGCAACGTTTTATGCAGTCTCTGCCCTCATCGTCGCGTCATAAAACCGCAATGCAGCATGAATGCATTATGCGATCCATAGTACACAACATCCAAGACTTTCCCATTCGCCTCCCCTTACCGATACACGTTGCTGTACCTGTTGGATGAATGTCCAGTCCTGTCCAGTACCCTTCTCAGCCACACGGCGTACGTTGACATGGAGCAGTACATGTACTCGTACAGTACATACAACCTCAATCCTCCCCCCCCCCCGTCCGGCCGTATATTCGACCGGGTTAATTAATTGAGCAAGATCGCCGCCTCGATCGCAAACGGACCACCAAAAGCAGCCATCCCATCCACCTGGTTCCCAGCAACGTCCCTCGTACGAGTTGTGCCAAAACAACGCACCAGACCCAACCAGCTGTGGCTTGCCCGCGACTCCAGCCCACGGCCTCTAGCAGCCTCTAGCGGGCCCTTGGCAGCGTCCAGCAGCCCTCTAGTCCGCTGGCCAGATGCCGCCATCTGCTGCCCCCGTAGCCTGTAGCGCCCCAGTGACGCCATGGGGCCAGGGGTTGCGACGGGCTAGCGTGGCGTCGCTGGTCCGTTTACGAAGTACCGGTACGGATTGGGGTGGGTTGGCCCTCGAGGGCAAGGCGAGATGCGGAACAAGACTCGACCAGATTACCTAGAAGCTCTTTATCTAGTAAATACAGCAGTGCACTAAAAAAGTCAATATTCAATATGAACAATTCATCAAAGAAATGTATCTATACTAGCACCATCATCATGCACTGCGGCTCCTCTTTTGTCCCTCTTCCTCCACAGCATCTGCTGCTTGTCACTCACGCCATCCATCCCATCCATCCATCGCCCCCAGTCACCCCCCGTCACTTGTCACTGCAGCGCTCGGGCCTGATCTCCCCGGGGTGCTCCATGCTGGAGCGAGGCCTGTAAAAAAAAAGCCTGCAGCCTGTGCAGCCCTCGTACATGTACCTCCACTTGTACTCGTACTTTGCCATCCAGCGCCTTGAAATCTCCAGACCTCTTTCTTCCTCCTCTTCCTCTCACCTTCAACCTCCATCTCTCATCCCAGCTCAGCCTCCCCTTTTGCGGCACAACAGCAACAGGCTCGACCCGGCACAGTCTCAGCATCACCATCACTATCATCACCATCGCCGACGCCTCCATTAGTCAGAGCTAGACAGTCGCGCTCTTTTTTTGCCCGTCTGTCTACAGCCACGCTCGGGCCGTCAGCTGGAATCATCTCCCAGACCGGTTTGGCAGCTCGCAACAGCCCGCAACCTTGAAAAAAGGCAGCCTCGGTAGCCTTAGCCCAGGACTGGATATTCTCTCATCAGTCTCCGCTTGCTGGTCGCCCGTTCCATCCTCCCTTTTTTTTTGGTTTCTATTTCTTTTGTCTCTTATTCTTCTCTCGTTTTTTTTTCGGCTTCGTTCTGGAAATCTTGGGATCCTGAGACAGATTCGCTGTTGGGTGCGAGCAGTCTTGTTTATTTCGTTGGTACTGCTCTGCATCGTTCGACTGCGTACGGACAGCACTCGCTTTTCCCCCTGCTTGCGTCTGGCCGCGCATTCCAGTCTGCTCCGTTACGGACTTTGGCCTCGACGATACGTCACAGCTGGTATCGAAGCATTCCAGCCGTCGGTTTCTTGGCTCGTAAGCACGCCGCTGTGTCTCTGATTTGAACGCGCATTTCCCCAGACTTGAACCAAGACATCATCCACCCCCAGCTCGGCTGCTTCACTGCTGCTTCGAGTGCGATTTCGAAATATTTTCGAGAATATCGATTCTGAAGGATTGTGAAGCGTGAACCCGTTCTCCTGTCGCGGCTATTCAGCCCTTGTGCTGTCTACTGTTCAACAAACAACCAGTACAGGTGGTTATGGCTTGTCACTAAAAAGCCTCCTGGATCGACAAAAAGGCGAAGGGAACCCCTCAACAAGGGATCAAAAGACGAGTCAGCCAAACAAACGTCACGTCATTAAAGAATTCCAAGGCAGCTGCCCTTGAAAACGTGCATGACCTTTCAAGTCTGCAACCTCAAGATCAACAACCATCTCAAAGACTCTTACTCTCCCCAATAGCGACCATGGCCTTGGGAATCCACATATTGCAAAAGGGCTACATGCTCTTGTTGCTGTTGACATTTTCCACTTGGATTTCTGCCATCAGCATCAACGTTTGTTCTAGCTTCAACACGGGCGAAACACCATTGAGTAAGTTTGGCACCTGGAGATTTGACCGTGTAGCAGCCCATCTAACCCTTTCGCAGACGTCAGCGTATGGCAAACGAATGGCGCTTGCGGAGGTTTCTGTACCAAAAAGAACTATGCCTTTTCCATCACGCAGCAAAATTCATGCTGGTGCTCCAACTACTACCCTGACAAGGCCTCGACAGTTGACGTTAGGGAATGCAATGACCCTTGCCCGGCGTGGCCCTCGGAGAACTGCGGCGGCCCTGGCCTATACGGTTACATCTTGTTAAACGAAGTCGCGCCATCGGGCACCAGGACGGCACCGCCTCCAACATCAACTCCAACTCAGGTAAGTCAAAAAGACTTTTGTTTCCTGCCATGCTGCAACTGCTGCTGCACTTTGAACCAAACATGAATGTATGGCGCGAGAGCCGGATTACCAACTGGAGGCACAACTCTCTGCCCGGCCACCACTCTATGTACTGCCTCTTCTTTGTCCCAAAAAAAAATCCTTGTTCATTGTTCTCCTGGGGAAACCAGAGGGGATGAAATCCTTTTGGGGGATTCAGGAGAACATCGTGAAGTGACCAATAGTGTGACTAAGACTGTGGTGCAGAGCACAGCTTCAACATCCGCTACAACGGCCTCCAGCTCCACAACTACTTCCACCTCCACCTCCGCCTCCGCCTCTTCCTCCTCTTCTTCCACATCAGAGACGTCGACTACTTCCTCGAGTAGCTCATCCTCTGTATGACTTGTCTCAGATGGCGGTTTGCACCGCGGATCTCTGAATGTTGACTTGATGCGCGGTGAGAGAGCAACTCGGCTAACAAGCTTCATAGTCATCGACCGATTCGTCGTCTTCCACCACCTTTTCCACCTCCAGCACTTCCACCACGCCTCCTCCGGGGCAGACGTCGGACGACAGCTCTCCCTCGCAAGACCCAAGCGGAGACCGCCAAACCGGCACACCGGTGAAGCATTCTAGACTGGGTGCAGGTGCCATTGCCGGCATCGTGGTTGGCGTTGTTGGCGGCTTGCTCATCATTGCAGGCGCTGCTTTCTTCTGGTACCGACGGAGACGACATGGCAAGGACGACGAGTACCGGGACGACCCGAGCGTCCGAGGCAGCTCATCCGGCATGGTGGGATCAGTTCCCCCAGAGATGAGCGCAAACAGCGGCTCGCCGGCCTCGCCAGTCTCGGCCGTCAACAGAAACAGCACCATCCAAATCGATCCTCGAATGGACCCATTCAAGCAAGGCCTATACATCCGCGGCAGCCACGAGAGTCTCAACACGATCCGCGACGATCACGACTATTCACGACGGATTCACCCGCCCGTCCTCCGGGCCACCAACCCAGACCCGGAAGAGTGATGAGGCAACCGCGTGCCTTGTTTTCTTTCAACTCGTTTGTGTGCATACGTGGTTTCTTTCCTAGTCATTTGTGTCTTTTTGTCTCGCGCGTTGGACAGGTCTTTTTTTTTCCTTTTTTTCTTTTTTCCTCTCTCTCTCATTTTAGAAAGATCCGAGTGTCATGACCACATATACGAAGTTTCGCCGTTCGGATTCGAATACACATGACAAAACAAAAGATTTCGGGGTCTTGTTGCCTTTCGAGATACCAGGATGGCGTTGGCAGCTTTTTTTGTTTTTAAAGGCGGGGGGTGGGGGGGCATGAGGCAAGAAATAGGGGGTCCGCCAAATGGCATGTTTGTCGTCTCGGGAGTCGAGATGAGAAGAAACTCGACACCACGAGACGAGATTAGGACGGATAAAGGACCCCTGCGGAACTTGCATCACCACGGTAATATATGGCACGATGCAACTCACAGCATATTTGGTGCTCTAGTAATAATTGCGTCTTGGATTTGGGGAGACGGCAGCCGACGTTTGCATAACTGGTGGCTTTGACATAATGGAGTAACGGGCAGGGAGGGCGGCTCGTGGCAACAATTGGCTGGATAGCTGTACATATTGGAACAAAGAGGACATTGAGCAGATATAAAGCGTACACGGAATACCGACGGTCCCAAGCGTGGCGGGACTCGCCCCAGCAGAACAAGTGCTGGATGAAAATATATTGGTTTTGAATTGCTGAGAGCGTGTTGCGTACAAGTGGGATTGTCGACTTGTTTATGAAGAGCATTTCCAATTGATGGCTTCATGGCGATGTGCTGATAGCTCTTCTTGCTTTATTGACAATGACTACTAAAGTTAATATATCTAGCAATCTTGCGTACCCAAAGCATCACGAATTGGAACTTGTCAACTCCAAACACGAATGAAACAAGATGTCGGTAGTTGGATAAACGTTAAGCGTCCAAAATCAGGGTGGCATTGACACTCGAAAGAGAAATTCATAATAAACTTTTTATCTTGATCAAACCTCACAACCACCAATCCCAAAAAGAAGAAGAAAAGAAAAGAAAAGAAAAGAAAGAAAGAGAAAGAGAAAAAAAAAGGGAGAAGCAGCAAAAAAAAAAAGAATTCGTTGTCCTCGACAGAGACAGGATTCGAACCTGCGAGGCCGAAACCATATGATTTCTAGTCATACCCATTAACCACTCTGGCACTCTGCCTTGTGTGCTTATTCGTTGACATCATGCAGACCAACTACACGCTATAAACTACCTACTGTAGACCAAAGCTATGCCGCTATTGTACTTTATAGTTTGAGCTTGGTTCTTCTATTTCCGGCCTGTTGGCGCTATTTATAGATGGTGGACCCCCTTGTTATTGCAGGACGCCACTGACGGAGCTTAGATGGCGAGCCATGCTTTATGTGAAGCACCGGCCCAGTTTACAACTTGTCAAATCATATCCAATCCTTATAATCACAATCATCAAAAAAGAAGAAAAGAGAAAAATAGTCAAAAAATAATGTTTCTATTTCATCATGGCATATTCGCCAGTACCAACTGCCCCTCTTTCTTGCCACATCCACGCGATACCATTCTCTCTCGTCTTGTCAGTCTCTCTCTGTCCCATCTATATACACTGCCCGCTCACTTTTTGCCATGTTTCTGAGCTAAACAACTAAATGAACAATGTGTGAAAAAAAAAAGAGGTAGTTAATGCAAATGGGAAAAAAGATGGAAAGAACCATCAAATGATACCTCTTCTCCCCTGATTGCGTTGGTGGGCTTCCCAAAAAGCGTGCCGAAATCTCGCATATACCAAAAAAAAACCAGGAATGCGTTATAAAAAGGGACGAAAACAAAAAAAAAAAGCAAGAAGCAAAAAAATAAAACCCTTCAGCCACCTGTTGCGCCCTCCCTACCGTTGGTATCGTGATGTAAGACAGCCGTCATGAGTTGTGAATGAGATTTTCATCCTTCCTTTTGTCTATTTTAGGTTTTGGTTTTGCAAAAAGGCATCTCTTTCAGATTTTCCTATGTGTGTTGGATTTTTTCTTTCTCTGTTTCGTCAACCTGGGTCTCCCCTCTATTCCTTTTTTTTTCGCTCACAGGCCTAGAATGGTCGTGGTGGGCGCTGTGGAGGTGACTGGTCGTATGAGTTGTAGGGAGACTGTGCGTGGCCGTATGGAGGCGGATCGAACGAGTATTGCTGCGAATCTGATGGATGATGGTAGACGGCGGGCGGCGATGGTCCCCTCAAGCCCGAGTCGGGGTTCGGTTGAGCGTCGTAAATCAGGCCAACTCTCTCATCGCCGGTTGGGGACATGATGCCGCCACTCACGCCGTGATATGCGGTCGTCGTCGGGTCTTCAAAGGCGGGGTTGTATGCTCCCTGGGGCTTTGGCTCGTGGAGGTTGCTCATGCTCAGGGCTTCGTCGTTGGCAGTGCCAAGCTTGTAGCTGACGTCCTCCTTGCGCCTCTTGACGCCGCAGAAGAGCCAGCGCATGCCTCTGCCAAAGGCCTTGACCAGATCCCACAGGTTCATGGCATCCCACAGCGCACGAAGACCGAGGAAGCCACCCCTGTTTGGCAGGGCGGGCTTCTCCAGACCAACGGTGCCCTTTGACGCATCGGGGCTTGGGTAGAAGCCCGAAGAGGCACCGCGGCGGTAGACTTGGTACGGAAAGGCCCAGATGTGCAAGACGGAGAAGATGGCCATTTCAACGCAGAGCAAAAGGGCGGGGATGCCCACCTTGAGATCCGGATAGGCGAGAACGTCGCCGGGCTTGACAATTTTGAGAGTCGACGTGCCGACGGAAATGGCCGAGGACTGCCAAAAGGACAAGAAGACGACGAGCTTGATGGCGAGAATCTTGAGAAAGAGACTGTGCTCGGCAAGAGGCTTTGACAGCTGAATGTAAAACTGAATGAGGCAGTACATGGCAATGGTGACGGAAAGGGCATTGATCACAAGAACCTATCATCCCAACGGACATTACGTTAGCCATGTCATAAAAACGGCTTGTAGGTCATGTAATGTGTGAGTGCAAAAAGACGAGTGTTGGCTTGCTTACCCAGATGTGAGCAAACACGGGAGAGTTGGAGCTCTCGCAGTAGCGGCCATAGTGCTCAGTGAGAACGGCGGTAATGGTCATGGCAACGCGGATGAAGCAGTACTGGTAGACGCCGATCCAGATGATGTTGAACCAGGTGAGGCCGCTCTTTGGCGTGCGCCAGGGGCCCCTCTCTCCGCCGCAGCACTTGGCGAACCAGTTGATGGGCAGGACCCAGCCCTGGATGGGGCGCAGGTTTCGAAAGAAGTCCTTTTGCGTGTGCAGGTCGGGTGCAGAGTAGTGGCATATCAGGCCGAAAAAGGAGGCAATGGCAAAGGCCTCGTAGCAGTCGGAGATGACGGAGAAGTAGGTGGCGCGCCAGTACCATTGCAGCTGCATAAAGGAGGAGATGGCGTAGACGGGGATCATGAAGAGGATACGGATGATGCTGCCGACGACGGTTAGCCAGTTGGTCCACGCCTTTTTGGACCGGGTAGGGGCCGCTCACTGTCGCTGTTCCTTGGGTTGCGTGTAGTGCGTGGCGTGCATGGCAATGAGGTACAGGCTCAGCACCACGGCGATGAGGGTACATCCTGCGGAGATGACGCGGGCAAGGTCGTGGAAGTTGAGAGGCCCGGCGATTTTGATTTCAGATCCCGGAGAGACTGCGAGGGCGTTAGTTAGCCGTGTGTGAAGGAGGAGTCCGGGCCGTCGTCGCGGGACAAGAGCAACGGGAGACACATACTCCTCATGTCCTCCAACGTCGAGTTACACGTGAGGTTGAACATTTTGGCGGATGGCAGCGTCAAGAGGCAAGCAAGCAGTCGTTGTTTTTGCCTTGGTTTTGCGAGCCCGCAGGGGGGCAATGGCCAGCGTGTTTGCCAGCAAATTGGTCACGGCCAACTCGACGTCGCCCTGGCCGGATCGGTTCGTTCGTTGGTCGCTCGCTGTCCGCAGCAGTCGTGGCGTATCGAGGCGTGATTGGTCTCGGTCGAACCAATGGTCGTGGTCGTCAAGTCGTGATGTCAGTTACGAGTCGTCGTCGTCCGTCGCCAGCCAAGAAAAAAATCCCCTTTCCTCCCTGCGCCTCTCGATGCGCCCTCTTTGGTTTCGCGGTCGCGAGTCGGCGGAAACCCCGGAGCTGTTTTTGGGTTTGATTCGATTCGATTCGATTCGGATCCAGCCTGGGTCGAGAATTCTACGGGTCCACGGGAGGGGGATGGAGAAAGGGAGGGACCTGGGAGAGAGTCTTTGCGGTTTGGAATGCAGCCAGACCAGACAAGAGGACTAAGTGAGCGTCTGTCTGTTTGTCGCGCTCCCTGGCAGCGAAGACGAGGCGGTTGAAAGGATGCAACGAACGAGTGGAAGACCAGAGGCGAAGACGAAAAGGAATGAAAAAGGAATGTCGCGGTGGATAAAGGAAGAACGAGAGGCGATCGCCTGGGCTAAAGAAATAAGAAAGCAGACAAAGTGCGCAGGGCAGGGATCCGGGAACAAAGAGAGACGAGACGAGACGAGACGAGAGGAAGAAGAAGACGAGGTCTGGTGGAAAATCAAGCCGGACCAGGGGGCGTGTACATACGACGTTGATACGATGCAGCAGGTACATGTACATGTACATTTGTCATGGATGTGATGTGGATGGGATCCATTCAAGGTTTTCTGTCGGTACCCGTACGAGGCGCTGCGAGACGAGACGTAATGGCGGGCTGGGACGGGGAGTCGGGCGCTCTAGAGAGCCGCTGCAGCAGCGCATCTCCAGCGGCTGGTTTAGCATGATGGACTGAAATGGGACTGAAATGGGATTGGATTGGATGGCCCTGCTATGCACCTCGAGAAAAATGCATCCAATCCCGTTTTGGCATCGATTTCACATTCACGTTACTAATGTGGCAACTCTGATCAAAGCAAACCTCTACAAAGACAGACCTATACATGGTATCATCAACCACCATCAACCACACACTCACCTCTCACACGCCCGCCAATCAACCCACAGCATTGGCGATTGGTCGGCAGGGGGAGGCTGAGCATCTGCTGGTTCCCGTTTCAAGCAACTTGAAAAACTCTCTCGAACCCCCAAGAGAGGCGCTGGCACTTGTGTCGGGTCTCCTCTAACCCGCTAAACCACTAGCCTAGCACCGAAGCATGTGCCAGTATCTGGTTTGATTTCATCCATCCAGGTCCATTTCACGAGACGAAAAAAAAAAAGAGAGAGAGAGAGAGAGAGAGAGAGCCACTCTCCATGTCCATTTTATATCCCCCTAAATCTTGAGTCTTTTCCCTCCAATAACGCAGCTTTTGCAAGTTCAAGCAACGGTAAGTCTCGAGCCGAAACGCTTTATCGAGGT
>MDJU01000350.1:0-33292 GCA_001721665.1 Trichoderma pleuroti
GTGTGGGTTTGGCCTTGAGGACAAGTATGTGAGTATGTAAGTGTGTGTGTGTGTGTGTGTGTGTGAGTGTGTGAATATGTATGTAGGTAGGAGGAGTACGTAGTTGCATGATGCTCGGTAAGATACGAGTGCCCACTTGCTGCGAGGAAAATCATCGATGAGGGTACCGGATTACGGGAACATGGGCAGGGCAGGGCAGGACAGGACAGGACAGGACAGGACAGGACAGGGCAGGGCAGCTCAACGGGGCAAACCGGGGCCAGTGTCCATGTTGACGAGAGAGGAGAGGAGATGACTTACCCTCCAGAGTTCGACCCCAACCGCTCGCTCGCTGACAATGGCGAGCTCAGTCAGCTCCTTCTTGTCCACCGAGCTCTCGCCATTGGCGGCCATGACGGCCAGAGCACTGGCGGTGACAAAGGCGGCGCTGGAGCTCAGCCCTCCGCCCACGGGAACGTTGCCGTCCATAAGCACTTCCATGTCGCAGGGGCGGAAGTCGGCCCCTTTCTTGCTGTACAGGAGGCCCAGGGCGCCGCGGAGCCCGCTCTTGAAGTAGTTTGCCCACTCGAACTGTGTGGAATCAATCTCGACGTCGCCACCGATGGGCACGGCAAACTCCCCGGCGGCGAACTTGCCGTCCTGGACGTTGCGCACGCGGACCCTGAACGAGGCGGCGTCTGCGGCGACGGGCTTGGTCGAGACGGCGATGATGGCGTCGGCGGTGATGGCCATGGGCAGCACCGAGTACAGCGAGTAGTCGATGTGCTCGCCGATGATGTTGACGCGGCCGGGCGACCGCGAGATGAAGTGCGCCGGGTGGCCAAACTCCTTTTCAAACTTGCTGAGCAGGTTGTTCCATCGCGGAGTCTCGAAAGCAACGGCGCTTGGGGGGTAAATGTCCGCCAGGGACTTTGCGACTGGGACAGGACCAGACATTTTTTGGTGTTTCTCTCTTTCTGATGTGTTCCCTCCTCTCTCTTCTTTTTTTGATGGGATTTATTAGAATTGTCTGTACGAGAACCGTCTAGTATAGCAGACTGGACTGGAGATTGAGCAAGCATAAAAAGGACCCCGCGATCAGAGCTTCGTTCTCCAAAAAGCAGTACCCCGCAGTGGTTTTCACACGGAAATCAGGGGTTCTTTTTCCTCGCCCTCTATGACGTATGCGGATCTGGAGCTTTATAAAAAAGAACCCGTTGATCTCTTATAATCACACTTGAGACACGCAAGACGATCAGGATAAAGGATAAGTTGACGAGAACAAAAGCCGGCGCAAAAGTCTCTTGGGAAAAAAAAAAGAGCCAATGCAGAGATGTCGCAGACAATCCGGGATGACACGCGATTGATATTTGGCCAAAGTGGCGATCCTTTTGGCGTGACCTCTTTAAAAAGACCCCGCTACTATCGTCGGCGGTTTTGCGGGTACTACGGACAAGGTACAAACGGGCTTTCGTGGATCCCGTTAAGCGCACGAGTGATGTTGCGTCAAAGGCGAGGCTGGGAAAAATCTCGGTGGTCCGGCCAAGAATGGAGGGGATTCGTGGTTTGCCAAAGACTCGTGACGCAGCTAAATAGTCGAGGGACGCCAGCGCAGTCCGCGGGAAATCCATCGGGTTTTCGATGGGCTGAGGGGCCCGAGAGTAATGGCGAGATAATTTTTTTTGTTGGCCTTGTGGAACAGCGTGGACCACATTTTAGGTGAAGTTGCATCGAAGCCGCGAAAAAAAGGGATCCAAAGCCGGAAAATTATTCGGGAATAGACATGTCGAAAAAAAAAAGAAAAGTAACGCTCTTTGGTTGGTTTGCTGGTGTAGACGAGCGCGGCTAACGACAACGATAGAAGACATCACGAACTTGACCTTTGATGAGTCTAGAGAAGAATTCTGACGACGGTTTGCGCCTCGGCTATGACAGCTGCTTGATTTGATGAGGGAGATGGATCGCATGGAGACATCATAAGCCAGCCGGGATTTGGCGGATTCAATGCGACGGAGACGCATGTCTTGACGTCTGTCGGCCAGCTGGCAGTTCAAGCGAAAATGGCTTTGCCAACTGACGGAACTTGAGCAATTTGTGCTTCAGCATGCTCACAACGAGCAACTGAAACTCAGTCAAGAGAGAGAGAGAGAGAGAGGAAGAAGATAGAAGCAGGACAATCTCAACAACTTGCTCTCCAACCATTCAAAGCATCTGCTTGATGAGACATTGGGTTTCTACACGCGCTCATCTCGTTGCTCTCGTCAACATCACCTTGCGATAGGGGCCTGACAAATCAAACCATGGAGCTCAAAGAAAAGCGCTCAGTCGTTAGCCGTGAGCTGAAAACCCTGGAACCCGGCTCTGTCTACATCACAATCTCCGTCCCTCGATCCAGTTCTTACGGCCCTGACTCGACCGTCAGCTACCCGACATGTCTATCTGAGCATCTTGATCTGGCGTCATACGAAGTGTCTTGCGCCCAGGGCATCGCCAGAGAAGAGTTCGACTGGGGCGTCTACCTGCACCGAGGCTACGGCAGCGGCACCTGGTACGAGCTCCGCAGAGTAAGCTGCACGATCGACGCCGGCATCGACGGTACCGGTCCTCTAGGCTCCAGCGGCATGTCAAGCATGGGTATCGAAGACGCAGGTGCAGGTGCAGGTGCAGGTGCAGATATGGCCGATGGCGCCAGCGTCGCCGTCGCATCTTCCTTGCCCTTTTACACTCTCTCCCGACGAGAGATGCGCCTGTCGCCACGTCTGCAGACCCGAGTGGCCGCCCTCGTCAGGATCCTGCGCGTGCCAGAGTCCTTCTCCGACGGCCTGACGCTCTACCTGGACTGGCTGGCGGTGCAGACGGCGCCCAGTGCCACGAGGTCCTTCATCTGGGCGTCATCCATGTACATTCGCGCGCGTCATCACGTTTCGGCATATGCCAACGGCACCGTTGGCGATGTGGCAGCCGCGGGCTTCACCACGACAGGGTTCCTTCAGGAGGCCCTTCACTTGGCATACAAGGAGGTCTGGTACGGCCTGGGAGGCCAGCTGCCGCGGCCCACGATGGCATCGGCGTTTGGGGTTGAGATGCTCATGGGGGAGGCCAGCACCGCAAACGTGCAGCAGCAGCACAATGCCGACCAAGATG
Source organism: Trichoderma pleuroti (assembly GCA_001721665.1). Lineage (NCBI taxonomy): Eukaryota > Fungi > Ascomycota > Sordariomycetes > Hypocreales > Hypocreaceae > Trichoderma > Trichoderma pleuroti. The sequence goes on from MDJU01000350.1 coordinate 3,124, forward strand.
CCGATGATGTATCGACCAAATGCCTACGGGGGTATGTGTATCATCAGCATGCGGAAACAGGGCTCTACGACACCCCTTGCTGGAGTAGCATCACCTACACGGGGGTGGCCGTCTTTGAAGCCATATCGATCGACTCATCGGTTTAAGCAATTCATCACTGCCTTCTCCTCGATGCTCATCGCCAAGGATTTTCTGGGGGGCAAGGAGTCAGGGGAGCAGGGTGAAACGGGGGGTGTGCACCTTTGTTGCTTTTTTTACAAATCATTCAGGAAGGATGACTCTCCTGCATGGCCCTTGCAATGCACATGGAATACTCGGCGATAGGGTAAGGTAGCCAAGGATATAGGGAATAATGCTTGCAAACAGCATCACAAGTGTCCGTCCCTGCTCCGTGCTTTCTCAAGGGGTATGTGTAACCGGTGAAGGCCTCGGTGGCTGCGCATGGGTTCGAGAAATCCATCATCTTCACCCCCCCTCCTCCCTGACCGATGCTTGGGACCCAATCATGATGGAAACGAAACTGGCAGGTATGCAAGGGGCCCTCCAAGGCTTTCCCCGGCCTGTGTCTACCGGATATAAGTCCGCAATTATGCCACAAAGGCTGTTGTTAATGCCTGTTCATCTCCAGACAAAAATGCGGAGTTGTCTGCATGTAGCAGGTGGCGGTGGGATTGTATGTATGAGTAAGAGTTGGGGAAAAAAAAAGGTCCCGTCCCTTTGCAATGTAACGATGCCGAGCAAAAAGTCTGGCATATTGCAAGCATCATCCCCGTGGCATATGCCGTCTACTGACGAGCGTTGTGACCGTCTTTGAGCCTTTGAGCCTCGAAATGTTGGCTTACCTGCAGCCGGGCTTGGGCCAGACGTTTCACGGAGTTGTAGTTATCCTTGAATTAAGCCACGATATCCAACTGGAAGGTCGGCGGTTTTTTTTTTTGTTTTGGCTGGCCATCCCTGCAGTCGGCATGCTTACGTCCATGATGCTCTTGGGTGTGTCTAGGCAACAGGGTGCCCTGGAATAGCGGCGTGGGCTGAGCGAGATGCTAAATTAAGGCGTTCCCTGTGAGATTGGTAAGAGCTTATCGAGACATGTGATGGGTTTACGAGTCCTCGAGTCTCGTACACGCATCTTTTGGGGGCGTCATAATGAGACATGATTTGAAGCGAACACGACGACGGATGGACAGCATTATGCTGGGCCTGGCCATTTGATTAGCACATCCAGTGCTTGGTTATAGCTTGGTAGGCACAAGCGAGGCAGGCGAGGATTGCGCCAACATCGTCGCGGGAGTACCTGTTACGAGAGCGTATCGTACCGGAGGCGTGAAAAGGCAATCAGGCAATCAATCATATCATTGCGTGTCATGTTGTGTAACGTCGAGAAGAACCGGGAACCTGCCACTGTCAGTGGACAAGGCTGGCTGTCGATCATTCCGATTGCCGATGATATCTGACGCGCCGGTTGGCTGGACACTGACGATACCGGCGAATACCGAACTGGGTCCCGATGGGAGAGGATGAAGAAGATTGATTGGATGCTTCAGGGCAAATGACGGGATAAGGCATACAGTACAGTGTAGCAGAACAAACGTTGGAAGGTCTCGCGTCGTCGCCACGCTCCTGAGATCTGCGGTGCACTGCGGTGCACTGTACTGTACTGTACTGTACTGTACTGTAGGTTAGCAACTTTGTGTGTCAACTGTCCGCCTCAGCAAGTCGCAGTCGCAGTCGCAGTCACACGCAAATCCAACCAAACGTCAACTCTCTCCTCCCGCCGTTTGCGACGTGAAAACCTGCTGCTCAAAGGCCCCAAAGTCGCACAGTCCGGCGCAAGGAGGGAGTGGCCACGTTGGCGATGCTCCGATGGGATTCGGCGCTAACAGCGAGCTTGTCCCACTGGACTGGACTGGACTGGCAAATCGAATCTTGCATCTCCACACGTATCTCGCAGACCCATCCGATCTCCTCAATTCCTGGACAAGGGAGGGAGCTGAGTCGAGGAGGGGAAGAGGAGAAGAAGAAGAAACAAAAGATGGCGTTGGGAAAAATAAGGCAAAACCCCCCCGGTGTTGAGCTTGGGATCCTCTCCTGGCTGGGGCTTTCCAACGCCACATGCTTGTGCGTGCTTCCGTCTCGATTCCGCCGTGACTTTACGGCTGTGTGTGAGCTCGAATGTAGGGAGGCATAAAAGGCGCCCAAGAATGAGGGGTCCAGTGGGCAGCTGATGAGGGGCAAGTGATGCACTGTGCTGTGCTGGGCAATAAGATTGTCCACCTAGCGTAGTGGCTCAAACTCAACTGCTCGGCCGTGGCCAAGGTATATAAACCTGACCGCCCATTCCCTAGAGCCTGTTTCTACCTAGCAGTTCCCAACCTTGCAAGCCATTTCGAACTTGAGTTCAAACCAAACAAACAAACCACCACCCTTTCTCTTCACCACATACCACACAACACCAACACCATGGGCGGTTGCGGCTGTGCTGAATCTGGCTCCTGTGGCTGCGGCTCCGGCTGCACCTGCGATAACTGCCCTGTGAGTATTCACGAAATGGAACGCTGCTGAGATGACGTCGAGTGGTTGAACGGGTCGCTAATTGATCTGTCCACAGCACAAATAAGCCGGGCAACAACACCTTTATTCGATCCAACGTTCCTCTGCGACACCGTGTGAGCAACGAGCTGTCATCGCATGGGGCTGACAAAGACTGCACGACTGTATGGAGTTATGACGACTGGGACATTTGCGTGGAGGAACGGCAGATGAGGGACGATAGGAAATGAAATAAATAAATCAAATTCAAACAACAGAGATTGATTTTAAACAACTGACTCGTCGCTGAATGTTGAATGCCATCTGACATCATAGAGCCCTGAAATATCTCCATATGAAGGAGGTACTATAGGTACCTGAAGCTAGAGATATAGGTACGCTCCAAGGGATCTGTATCCTCGAGTAGATCCAAGTATCTTCATCGTGGGAGCCCATCTACAGACGATGGATGGGTAAGGTATGATACACTGCGTCTACATGGCTGGAGATGGGATGCAATGCAGGCCAGCGCACCCTCATCCCAAGTGTGTGTAGGGTAGCGCTTATACATGGAGATGCAGGCATGTCGCGATACTTTGCCCGCGCTCGTACACTTTGAAGCCCTTGCCCTCCTAGAATTTACTCCTCCACCTACTCAACTCTATATCCAAATCCATATAGTTATCCATCAAAATCCCAACTACTCTATTCCCCGACTTAAACTTATAAATAGTCTCATGTCAGTGCTCCATCTGCCGAGTTGCTAATGCAGCGTCCCCTACAGGCGGTACGTATCCACAGAAATGGTGCCGAGAGCACTAAACAGCGCCTGGAGCCTTTGGTTGGGCTAGGCAGCGCTAGGTGGGCCGCTCTGACATCAATCCTCACGTTGGAGAAGCTCGTCACGCCTCGAGCGGCTTTTGCCAACCCACCGATGCTCAGACGACCAAACCAACCCAAACCCACGACGCTGCCAGAAATCGCCATAGCCTGCTCCATCACCAACTTGCGCTGCCTTGTCCTTTATATTTATTCGTCCAAGTTGCGCGACCGCATTTCTCTGGCCCCAGCGCCATCCCGCCGCGTGTCCCAGCCAGCGCAAACGATGCCACGACCCGACATCCAATAGATCGCGAACAACCCTACAACAGCCTCGATAAGAACTCGGGAGAGCGTCGACAGCATGGACTTGTCGGCCAAGGCCGAGCCAAACACATCATCCGCAGCCATCCCGGCCGCCATCGCCAATCGCTCGTCGGATGCGCCACGACGATGCTTCATCTGCTTGACGGACGAGGAGCCCTCGGATCCCCCAGGCTCGTGGGTTGACCCGTGCCCATGCACGCTGGAGGCGCACCAGGACTGCATGCTGTCGTGGGTTACCGACTGCGAGCGGTCTAACAAGCCGCTCAAGTGCCCGGTGTGCAAGTCCGCCATCGAGATGGACGGCCCGTGGGACCCCATCGCCTCTCTACACGACGCCATACAGCGCAAGTTCACCCGCGCAAGCCCCTTCATCCTCTTGACCGGGGTGTCGGTGGGAGTGCAGTTTAGCCTGCAAATGTACGGCGCCATGGCGCTGTGGACGTTTGCCGGCAAGGAGGCGCTGCTGCAGTTTGCCCTGGGACCCGATATGCTCATCGACGGGCGATCGCCTGGAGCGCTGAGATTTGCCAAGGAGCGCATAGTCAATGCCCTGGTTCTGATGAACGTGGCGCCGACGCTGCTCATTAGCCAGCTGCTACCAGGCCTCACTAACAGATACTTTATGCAGACTGCTTCCATTGTGAGTTGTTTTCATTCACATGACAGTCCTGGGAAACAAAGGATTGCATGCATAGGGTGCGACAAAAGTCCTTGACATTTTGCTAACATTGGAGTCTTTGCCAGTATGGAATCTACAGCATGATTCGCAACGACAACTTCCTGGAGTGGCCACCGTCTCCTCGCATGGCCATGGTGGCGCTGCCCATCATTCGCAAGGTGTACTTTAGCTTCTGGAGAGACTTTGTCATGCCGTACGAAGTGAGGCTCAACCGACAAATCTCGGGGCTCCCGCCCGTCGACCCGCAGCAAGAGGCCGATGGTGTTCACAATCGGCAGGATCTGGAGCGCAACGGAGAGGGTGGCTTCATTGGCCTTCTCCAAAACATTCTTGATGTGCTGGATCCGGATGAGGAAGATCCCGCCGCCGGCGCCAATAACGGTGGCGGCGAGGCGCGACCAGGGGCTCAGCACGAGATTCGACTCGAGCAGCGGGAAGACGGAGATGAGATTAGGGTTGAACTTCTCATCGAAGAGGTCATTGAAGATGCAGTTGATTTGAACGGGGTAGTCAACGATGAACCAAATGGCCATGCGCGCTGGGACCAGCTTCAGGATGATGATGCCAACGGGCACCCTCAGGAAAACCAACGCGAGGCACCTCAAGCGCCACCCGCAAGGAGGATGGGACTCGGTGGTCTCCTTTCCAACGTGTCCAACTCCATCGTCGGGGCCCTCCTTTTGCCCGGCATCTCCTTTGCCATGGGCGAGGCTTTGCGGCTGATTCTCCCCAGATCTTGGACAACAGTGCCGTCTAGGAACCACTGGCTGTTTGGGACATCGCCGTCAGGCCGACCTGGCCTGCTGCAGCAGCAATGGGGGCGCAGCCTGGTGGGCGGGTGCCTCTACATCGTCTTGAACGATGTCATTAGGGTGTACAGCAAGTCTCGCCAGGTGGCCGCCATGCAGAACCGGAAGGTGAAGAATGTAGATCGACCACGACGGAGAAAGTAAGCGGCGGGTACATTTGGAAAGCGGCTTGTTATTGCGATTCGTTCTGCGTCAAAGATTGCAGCGAGCATGGGAAATATGGGAGGGCATATTGGGATGGAGTTTTTTTTTTTGGGACGGAATTTCAAAGGCAGGGCATTGCTATTCACAACCTGCGGAGCCACACACAACTTTTCACATTTTTTCTTTCTTCTTTTTTTAGACTGGGAATGTCTACTTGAGGTATTTGGGCGGAGAGGCCTCTTTCGCCTTTTGATCATGGCCGATCTATTACATTAGTATAGCGGTTGCATGTATGTAAAACGGCCACGGGCTGAAGAATTCACTTTTGCTGCTCTTAAGTTGTTCATGCCTGCTCCATGGAGTACGTGACCCTGCTCTCTTGCATGAAGACGCTCCTTGGGTAGCCAACAGTTGATGCATGTGATGAACCATAAACCCCCTACCTGTGGAGGGTCATCATTGGCTTCTTGCTCTACGACAACACTCCTCCATCCCTTCTATTCCTTTGCTCTAGAGCATCTCAGTGACGCACGGCTCTCGCCATGGGTTTCCCACCATTAGGCTACCTTGACTGTGGCTGTTATGCTGTTGCTACCCGATGCTTGATAAAACCCCTCGAGTAAACACAATGAGCGACACCAGCTGGTAACAACGCCACCTCGCAAAGTCTCCTTCTGATCTCTTCAACTGCAAATTCCGCCTTGTACGTCGACTTTCAAGAGGAGTCAGACTGAATAGAACAGTTATAGGAAAGGTTCTTGCCGATCAAGTATCAGCTCGTGGGACTTGCCATTTCTTTTTCTCTCCATGTCTTGGCTTCCATGTTGGAAGCCTGTTGTGATGGAGACTTTGGTCGCACCATCTCGTGGTCTTACTCTTCGCGAGCTATACAACCAGCCCAACGTCCGGCAAATCATCATTGATAACGAAACCACGGTTGTGGAGAACGTCAAAGGCGAGCATTTCCGGCTTGAACCACTCCCGGTTCCGGTGGATGGTCTTGTCGCCTATCAACGCAACCCGGATCTAGTTGTAATCTAGATCTAGTTGTAATCTAGTTATTCCATCTGTGATAAAGGCAAGTCTGCCGTTGGAGCATACGGTGCCTATGGAAAAAAGAAGAAGACGACGCTATATATGCTCCGCTACCAATCTGGAGAAATGTTAATGAAAGTGGAAGCTAGGTATATAGCTGTAACAAGGAATATGCTCGCCATATACACTCATTGAGAGACCCGTACAAGTACAACCCAAAGCTACATGTAATCAGCAACTAGAAATGGCAAAAACTACAGCAGTCGTAAGATCCCCTGGAAAGATTTACCTAATCTAGGCTTGTCCACGAGAACTCACACTCACAGGAAGTAATGCAGGTCAAATGTCTGTGGGAAGTACATGAGTACCTATGAGGGTGGAGATGTTATGGGTGGGGCGTATACATTCTAGAGGAGTAGATTGCGATTGATGAATATGAGCCAGAACTGGATTTTACTTTGTTTCAATTCTTATTTCCCATGCTATATTCCTTCTTTGCAGTTTTCATAGTAATGTAGTTCAAGGTGGATGGTTATCTGACTACTAACCTAAACAACACTTCCGTTTCCAAAAAATACCTAGTAGGTACCTATCAAATCAACAAGACAAAAATCGAATATTCCAGTGCCTCGGCCCATGCGCTTTGCCGCTTTGGGCCCCTCCAAAATCCATGACAGCCTAACCTGGACACCGCGGGGTCCCTTTTGGCCTCTGTCTCCAGAACTCCCTTTTCCGCCGATCATCTTTTTTTTTGCCCCTCAAGTTTCCTCGCCCGTCTGGATTTAGAGAAGAATCGTCCGTCCTCTCCTGTAATATTTTTTTTTCTCTTTCCGTTTCCTTGTACCGTTTGCGCCGAAAGCTCCCGCGGCTTCTCGCGCCCAATAGACAAAAGAAACAGTCAGATTCTCAGCCATGGTACGAAAATCCAACGATTCCCCTCCGTCTATCCATTCCGTACACCCCGCTTGAAGCCTAGATTCCGGTCCGGAGTTGGGGCAAAATCGAGAAGAAAGAAAAAAACACATGCTATAAAAAACCACAGAAAAAGAATCTCGTCAATCACGATGCTATAGAAGAACGTGCTGACCAAACCTCTCTCGGAACTTCACAGGCCGCCCAACAGACTCCCAAGCAGCGCCTCGCGCTCGCCATCTGCGACTTCCTGACCACGTCAACGACGGACGGCACCCTCACCGCCGAGGACAAGGACTCCATCGACGTGGCCATCAACTGCATCGCCGAGTCCTTCAAGGTCGACCCCAGCGACGACGCCGCCGTAAAGGCCGCCATTGGCCCCCAGAAGCTGCTCGACGTCTTCGCCGTCTACGAGAAGCTCCAGGCCAAGGACAAGGCCGCCGCCAGCCCGGCCGCTACCCCCGCCGCCTCCTCCTCCTCCGTCCCTGAACCCTCCGAAGCCCAGAAGAAGGAGGCCGAGTCGCTCAAGTCAAAGGGCAACGCCGCCATGGCCCAAAAGGACTACGCCGGCGCCATCGACCTCTACACCCAGGCGCTCGGCCTGCACCCTTCCAACGCCGTCTTCCTGTCCAACCGCGCGGCCGCCCACTCCGCCGCAAAGGACCACGCCTCCGCCCGCATCGACGCCGAGGCCGCCGTCGCCATCGACCCCTCGTACACAAAGGCCTGGTCCCGCCTGGGCCTCGCCCGCTTCGCCCTCGGCGACCCCAAGGGCGCCATGGACGCCTACCGCCAGGGCATCGAGTACGAGGGCAACGGCGGCTCCGAGGCCATGAAGAAGGGCTTTGAGACGGCCAAGCGCCGCGTCGACGAGCTCGAGGCCGACCAGGCCCAGGACAACCTCTCCCGCGCCGGCCCCGGCGCCGGAGCCGGCGGCATGCCCGACCTCGGCTCTCTAATGTCCGACCCCAACATTGCCGAGATGTAAGTTTTGTTTATTCCATTATATTCACCCATCAGAAAAACAAAATGGGCATGTTCTAATCACAAAAATCCTCACAGGGCACGGAATATGATGGGCGGTAATGGAGGCGCTCCCGGCGCTCCCGGCTCTGGTGGTGCTGGACGGTAAAGCGGCTCTCGACTTTGTATGGAGGAGCACAAACATCCAAAGAGACGGAATAGCAGTTGCAAAGAGGTGTGGCAATGTGGCATCACGGTTATATGGGCTTTCAAAACAACAAGAGAGAAAAAAACAAGAGAGAATGGGGCCTACGTCTTCGTTTAGGCATGACTGAGTAACAGGCGCAAATGACCAAAGCGTGGTTAATGATTGTAAATAGAGAGAGCTGTAAACGAAGCACTCGATTTCCGTTATAATTATGCTCGCACTGTTTCTATCTATGCCTGCACCAAACGAGGTGCCCCCCTTGAGTCAACCGCTAGCATATACATGCATGAAGCTGCAGTGGTATTCTGGCGTCTCCTCGACGCTTCCTCTCTCATAAACTTTTATCTCCAAGTATCAGGCTTCACTGAGCCTCCCCCCCTGTTTCCATCCTATTCGTACAAGACCTCCCCATAAGACATGTACGTCGTAAAAACTTGTCTAGGTATGCTAAACAAGTATTCATATGATAATATCTATACAAACCAAAATGATATTGCGTCGGAAAGCGCCTGGGCAGCTCAAGGCATTTTTTTTTAAAAAAAAATTCTTTTGTTCTTGTTTTCATCTCCCATCTCCTATTCTTGGCTCCCAGGTGCCACGGGGCCTCGAGAAACGCGGCCTCGGCGTCCGCGAAGAGATCCGGCTCGTGGGCGTCGGATGGTTCGACCGCCTCGGCTGGAGCTTGTCATAATTGACTGATTTTCACCCGTCTTTGGCAGCGGATGGTTTTCGTTTTTGGCAGTGCTGGTTGCTGCAACACTGGTCGTTTCTTTATCTTTTGTGACAGAGTGGATTCCTTCTGATGCTCGCCCAGAGTTGTCTTTGGGCGCTGGAGTTGGATATGTACCACATTTGCCGTCACTCGAGTGCCGTGGAGGAATCGGAAGCTGTCTCACAGTGGGCGACCCTCTGTTGCCAGGCTTAGGAATCATGGACGGTGCTGGACTGTTGCTTTGAGCCGTTTGAGCCGACACACGACGTTGATCCTATCTCATGAGTTAGTCACGTATATGCTTTCACTCCCGATACGTTAATGATACACATACGGTATGGGCGTCGGTTGGTTTTACAGGTGGCTCGTTGCAGTCATCAGCTCCCGACTTTGGAGACTTGTGAACAGGCTCGCTTTTTGACTGGATGCGACGGGAGTAGCGCGGTCGCATGAAAACCACATTGCCAATATCAGAAGGGACAGCCGCTGTCTCTACGATAGACTCTGAGGAACTTCGTGCCAGTGAGGGCAGCGCAACTCGTCCGGAAGGCTCGATGCTATTCGTTTTGGCTTTTCCGCCCATTGAGAGTGGTTTGATGCCTGGATTTTGGAGACCAATCACTGCGGGCATAATTTCCGACGCGCGGAGCTCTGATGCGGTGAAACTGGTCTCAGAACTATCCTTTGCTCCGAGGCGGCGGCTTGACTCAGTAGACAGGCTCTTGGGCGTACTGCTCGTCCCGCGCTCGTCCATAATGGACACTTCATCGGACCATCGAAGTTTGCTGGGGTGGCCGGTGACTGCCCAAGTCCCGGTCTTGCCAATGGCTGAAGATGTAGTCGACTTACTTTCAGATGCCGTCTTGGGTCCGGAATTCGCCGCTGTTGTCGCCATTGACCGAGGTGTAAATTCAGGGGCCACAGGATTCAATCGGGACCCCTAACAGGATCCGTCAGTATTCTCTGCAGCACTCGAATTCATGTCAGAATCTACCTCCTTCTGACACCTCTTGCCTGTTGCCGATTTGCCATCGCTTTCTGGCGGTACTTTGGCCTGATCGTTTTCGTCGTGTGTCTTGCACGTCTCAGTGGTGGTTCTCTCGGAACAAGAATCGTTGGCTAGAGTGTTTGCGTCGTCAAGCACCTTGGACTGGTCATCGCTGTCCTCCGTTTCCCGGAATGTGTCGCCGTCCGCCAGTGCATAGTATCGACCGCGCAAGGCAATCAGCTCATCATGAGTACCTTTCTCGATGATCTGGCCGTGTTCTACAACAGCAATGATGTCCGCTCCTTTGATGGTAGAAAGTCGATGACTGAGCACGAAATGATTGGTTAGTAACTATTGCGGGCTTGGGGGGAATAAGAGGGAACCTACGCCACGACAAATGTTGTGCGTCCTTTGCAGAGGACCTGTAATGATCTCTGAATATATTTTTCAGTAACATTATCAACAGCGGCTGTAGCCTCGTCCAAAAGAACAATATTAGGCTTTTTCAGGAGCGCCCTGGCAATCGATAGACGTTGAAGCTCTCCACCGGAAAGTTTGCTGCTATCGTTAGCTCGAAAATCTACCAAGGGAAACAATAACGGCAAACTTACACTCCATGTTCGCCAACCTCTGTTTCGTAGCCTAGTCACGCACAAGGTTAGCAAACACATGGTACCGCGGCGGGGCTCATAGTCGTATTACGTACCATCCGGAAATTCCAAGATCTTATCATGAATAGAAGCGGCTCTGCATGCCTCATACACCTCCTCGTCCGTTGCCTCCCTTCTGCTATAGCGTACGTTGTTCATGATGGTGTCGTTAAAAACGAGTGTACTTTGGGGAACGGCGCCAATGCGAACACGTAGGCTAGAGAAGACGAGTTAGCGCTGTTGTAGGAGCACTGCAATCAGTACCCTTGACTCAAAGACTTACCTGGAGATATCAACATCGCGAATATCTTGACCGTCGATCCGGATGCTGCCCGAGGTGACATCGTAGTCCCTCTGGAGGAGTCTGAGCAGCGTCGATTTACCCGCTCCACTTGAGCCCACAAAGGCCACTGTCGTTCCCGCCGGAACGTGTAGACTGATGCCCTTGAGGATACTCTTCCGTTTATCATAACTGAAGCAAACTTGATCCAAGTGAACATCTCCTCGTTCAAAGTTGAGAAGCCGTGCGCCCTGTTTATTCGTAATCGAAGGCTCGGCCTCCATAACAGCCAGGAGGCGTTCCGCGCTAATGAAGTCATCACTCATGGTCTTACCAAGTGAGGCGAAAAATTGCAGTGGTGCAGTGAGCTGAGTCCAATACATGAGAAGCATTGCAAACTGGCCCGGTGACGCTTGCCCACTGCGAATGCGAAAGACAGCAAGGAATGCACTTGCCATGAGGCCGGCAGTGAGAACGACGGCCTGCAACGAAGTGGACAAGAGCCATGCGATTTGGTGTTGTGTCTCAGAAAGCCATCGAGCCGTTACCGCATCAGCATGCCTGTTGTCCTCGTAAAGGGACTGGTTAAACATGTTGACGGTCCGCCACGAAGTCACCCCGGCGTAACGAATACCGTGCTCTTTGCTGAAAGCATTGTTGCGGTTGCGAGAGCTTGTTTTGGTATCAGCTACGAGGCGGGCCGCAAGTGTTATAAAGACGGTGCCGGTAGCCACAGTTATCAAGCCTTCGTATGGGCCGAATTTGACGGAGAGGTAGGTGATGGCGATGCACATGTCGATCAACATTGGGATGGTTTGAAACAAAAGACTTTCAACTGCGCTTGTGACGGAGAATCCGCCCTGCATAGCCGCCAGCATGTCTGATGAGTTTTTGGAGTCGTGGAAATCAGAAGACAGCTTCATCAAATGAGAAAAAGAGGCTCGGGACAAGCTCTCCCGCGAGAAGTGTTTGACAGGTAGCCACAACCACTGGCGGATAAGGTCGACACCAGAAGCTGAAGCCAGCAGTCGTAGAAGTGCAAAATTGAAGACGGCTGTCCATGGATTACCGGTTTTCCCATTGAGAGTGTCTATGATTATGCCCGTCTGTCGGGGAATAAGCACATTGAGTGCGTTCGAAGCCAACATGCAGAGCAAAACGGCCGCTGCTCGTAGCTGTAGAGTGTGGTTTCCCACAGGCCAAACATGTGGGAATAAAATCTAAAGCAGGGAATCATGTCAGCTGAAGCTGATGTCTCGAGCGCTCAGGGGGGGTGGGGGTAGTCTTGTGATGAGCAATCCAGGTTGTAGGGTCAATATTGTATGAGCAAAGACGTAGCGGCTGTAGGTCTGGGTTGTCAAAGATTTAGATGAGATTACATACCTTGAAGCCTTTGACGTATTCAACCCAGCTCCCGTCTTTCTGAAGTCTCTTCTCCAATCTTTCTCTACCTTCTCTCTGTCTTCTTTCCCAGATGCACTCCTCAGCGTCGCTTTGCGTGGTCGACCCATAGCTGGAGCCATTGGCCTGCTCTCCAGTGGCTGCCTGAGCATCAGGTTGTTGTTCACCATTAGGTGGCAGAAGTGGCTGTGTTTCCTCGTCGAACAGAGAAGGGTTGGAGTTGGTCCATAAAGCAAAGCAAGTCCAAGCCACTAGACTGACGAGTGAAGCAAGCCTCAAGGAGAAGAAGGTTATATGGAGTATATCATAGGAGTCGAGGTTTGCTTGTCTTGAATCGACGGCTGTCAAGATTGCGATGGCAAGCTCAAAGAGCAGCGCGATAAACCATGACCCACGGAATGGAAACCATATAACTGTGTCCGGCTCGATGAGTTGGATGCACAGAATACCAAAGACGAGAATGCACGACAAGTAGTTGATGACTTGGTGCTCAAGGGGGGCAGACCTGGTGATTACTGACTGCGTGCCGAGTGTGATGAGCTGGGCCCCGTACGTCGAAAGGAAGAATCCAAGTATATAGATGACGGCCCGTCGACTAGGACGCTCCGGCTGCGCATCCTGAGTCTTCTTATGAGCCTGCAGAGTGCAAGAGGCCAAGAGAGACGAGGCCAAGTAGTAGAGAAAGACAACAGCCGGATACAAGTACTTGAGAGCCACCAAGACGGCGCCCTCGCCGGCAACAACAGCCATCTTGGGCCAAGAGCTACTACTGGTAGCTACTGTAGATGCTGGAACCCTTGACGGATGGAAACGGCCTAGCGCTGTCGCAGATGTAGATCGTGGGTGGACGTAGATCAGGGCCAAAGTCGAGATTGGAGGGCCGAGTTTGGGATAAACAGGCGTGAGAAAGACAGGGATCCTGTGTCTTCCAGATGCTGTCGAAACAGCTGTGGCAAGACGGAAGAGCTGGATTTGGCTGCAAAGGGAGAGAAGCAAGGCTCGGCTGACAGCAAAGATCCGGCCAGGAGGGCTACCTGCAGTAGCGTGCGAGTGTAGTATGAGGCGAACTACGAGTAAGTGCCGGAAGACAAGAGCTGGGATTTTGACTTGAACGAGGAGATGCAGCGGCGGACGTGATGGTGTATGGCGTGTGCCGTTGCAAGGAGCAACCAGCGAGATTGATGCGAGCAACAAGAAGAAGAACAAGAAGAAGAAGAAGAAGAAGATGCAAGCAGAAACGAGGCTCAACAATGGCAGAAAGCGCGTTGCTTTGTTTCGAGCTGAGGCAGGAATCTGCCAGGCGAGCTTGCTGGAGCAATTGGCGATGCAGGAGGCGATGCAGGAGGCGATGACGGAAAAGCAATTGGATCCAATGCGAAAACAACGATGGAGAGGCCGGGCAGGAAGAAGACGGATGGACCCAGCCAGAAGCTGGTTCTTATAGCTTGACCTGCCTTTTCGATACGCAGCCCTGACGGCTGAACATGAAAGACATTCAGCCTCTGTTCACCGTGGTTTGCTGCGTTGCTGCGTTGTGCCTTGTTTCTTGTTTCTTTCTTTTTTCTTCTTTTTTCCCTTTTCCCCATCGTTTCTGCCCCTGTCCACCGCACACACACTCCGGGTCCGGATCTGGCGCGGAGAAATGATGGAAGGAACCTGCCTGAAGCCTGCAGCTCTGGTCGAAGCTCGGAGCTGCCTGTGCTTTGTCTCTTGTGCTTGTGCTTGTACCTGTACCTGGTGAAGCTCCTTGATGGGCAGTACGACGCAATGGCCCCTCGCACCCCTGTCGCCATCTCATGCACCCGGCTGGGGTACATGTACGAGCCCAGTACCTACTTGGGCCATGCTCCTGATATGCACGTCTCGCCTGGTGTGTTTGTCCTGACAGGTACCGTGCTGTACCTGACCTGCCTACCAGGGTGCCTACCTGCCTACCAAGGTGCTCGGGACTTTCTTTGTAGGTGCCGTCGTACAGTGGAGGCTGCCTTCAAGGTTGTTCGGTTGATGCAACACTTGGTGGACATCCAATTTGACCAATGTTTGCATTTGTGAGCCACTGAGTACTCGTAAAGAGTATTGCCATTGTTGCATTGATGCTTGCAGTGTTGCCATTGAGTTTGCTGTCGCTTTGTCATTCAAGTTAGGTTGATATTAGGCTGGAGCTTCCCCCCCCCACGATCCCTGTCAGTACGAAATGCATCGAGTGCCTGGCCTGGACACGTGCAGATAACGTTGAGACCATTGACTCTTGTACCTGTACTGTTCTGCGGTTCTACGAGGTACCAAGGTACAAGAAGATGGATCCTCAGGCATCAAGTTGTCATGGTCCCTTTACAGTGTCTGCCTCTTCGACATTCGAAGCAACCGCCATCACCTTGCTAAGACAATTCCAGCCGTGTGCCATCGTGAACAGCCCTCGAAACTCTAAACCGTTGCGGCCGCTATGGCAAAAAGCCTACTCCTCTAGCTCAGGTTAGGCTGGCCTTAGCACATCAATGGTCCCGTCCATGAGGACCGCCGAGCGGTCAGTGAGGAGCTCTCATCTCAAGGGCTAGAGCAAGGACACCCCTGTCCAGGTGAAGGGGAATCGTCCTTTTATCAAGCAGTTGGCGGCATACCGACCGATGGTATCATCAGACGCTGCGAGAGGTGCCCGTCAAGAGACGTGGAATGACGGCCACGAAGCAATGACGTGCAGCCACCGTTACGGCCCGAAACCCTCTCGCCATGGTCCTGTCCATCATCCTCACAGCCAGACTGCAACAGCTGACAGCTTGCGCTTTGCCGGCATGAAGACGGAGTCCTGTTACAGACCAAGACATCCACTCGGAGCCGCCCAAACGTGTCGGATGTGACATCAAGATCTCTGCTCCATACTTTTGTCTGCTTGCCTGCATATGCAAGGCCTCTCAGGCCGTGCCTGATAGGCGGCGTCAGAGCGGCAGGTGCACAAGTAAGATGATGTCTGCATCCCCATTCACCAAGGGAAAAAACACCCAAGTCAATCAATGTATTGATGCCACGTGAAGGGACAAGGCTTGGGCCATGGTGAGTCCGCCTCGGCGCACCACTTATCGCTCTGCTTCTGAGCCTTTCACTGTGAGCCACGTCTAATGGTCTAGCAGACGATGCTGATTGTTTTGCTCTCCATTCCCGCAAATTATGGCCGTGTGGGGTGGGAGGGGGGCGCCATGGATCCATCTGCCAACACCACCAAGCAGAGTCGAACAGAGGCAGCCCAGTAGACTGCCCGGTCTCCTGAGATGAGATGAGACCAATTTCTTCTGGTCTATACTACCTGTACTCGTACATTGAAAATGCCAATGCTAATTACTACCACTGCCAAAAAACGGAGAAAAGCAGCTACCTTACTCCTGATACCATCATCACCCACATACCACGTGTGATGTGAGTGCTACCAGCGGAGCTGCTGCCGGCTGAGATGCCTCTTCTGCGGTACGAGCACGCACATTATCGAGCCACCAATTCTCTCCCATTCGACAACAGTTTCACACACCACCACTAGGTACTTCTACAAGGGCTGTTAGTGTCTCACATTCGGACTCACCGGCTGGTCTGCGGGCGGCAACCGCAATCTCGGCGTCAATTCTGTCCTTGTTAGTGGTGACGGGGCTGACAACGCACCCAACGCCGGGTGCATCAATGGAGAGGTTCTGGACAGCGCGCCTCCATCACACTCTGCATGCTTGAACCTCCTGTTTAAGTAAGGCAGCAATGCCCGATGCTTCGTCAACAAGCGACAGCGACAGTGACGGAGAGGGAACTTGTGCGGCCACACGGCGAAAGACCCGAGTGGCTGGCTGGCTGTGTGTCTACACGATTTGGTGGGTTTCTTGCCCCCCCAGCTGCCCCCTCGGGAAAGGGACCACGATTGCATTGACACTGCATTGCGCGCCGTTTTCTTTGCCTTTACAGGTACTACTCGTAAATTTGGAAACATGGACCCTTGTCTCTGCATGTCCGAGCTGGTGGAAGCTGTTTTCGTCCAAGACGATCCTCCATTGTCAGCAGGATGCGTAACTGCCATGGGAAACGCAAATCGTCCTAACCAAAGTAGCCGCGCCGTGCATATGCCGACCCATGACGACGGTGTGTGAGCATCGTAACAATTGGTTGCCATCTTTGCCTTTCGCGAACTGAGAATGACCGAGGCTGCCTGCCTGCTTTACACGATTTCCAATACAGCACAACGGTAACCCTTGCATTTCAAGTGTGAACAGAAACAAGACTCCAGGGACGCCGACTCACCACCCCATTCATCCATTGATCAGTACATGCACTCACCGCCGAATGAGTGATTCGAGCTCCAGGAGGATCCAGGTGGGTAGGACAAAGATATCGCTGCATTTGACGCCCATTCTCCATTGTGGTAGCGGCGCCTGTATTCGTTCAGCACACCCCATGAGACGGCTTCAGATGCACCAAGAGACAGAGCATAATGGTTGCCCCCGAAACCAAACACTTGACCAGTGGCCCTACAGCAGCCACGTCGGTGCCCAGATGTGGTGATACTATTTCCACGTTGTAATTGGCGCCCAGCCTTTCGAAGGAATCGAGGGTGCCACTTTGACGAATTGCCGGGGCCTAGCGATGCAGTTGCCCCCCTTGCAGGCTCACATCCTTGAATAGTCTCCATCTCCACTCGATGGCAGATCTGGTCTCATTTCAGCTGAGCCGTGTTTGCAGAATGCCGGCTGCCGTTGAAGAAAGACTTGACCTGTTCTCATCAAAGAGACTGACGCCTTTGTGAACCAGACTTTGCGTAATTATGATGAGTGACTCACAAGACGAATCGTTTTTCTCTCTCTTCTTTTTTTAATTAACTGCCGGAAAATAGAGACATCAGTCTCACAATGTCACACGTCGAATATTTTGTGTGACGAGAGGGGCTACGCTTTCATTTAAAGAACGGAAAAGAATCCGGGCTCGTGGTTTTTCTTGGAGTGAAGGATCATCGATGGATCCAAGAACGCTGTGCCTGGTGAACTCCAAAGACCCAGAATGTTGAGAACTGATCAAGTCCCCATCGTTGGGAGGATACGCCAAGCATGCACAATGGGGCCGTGTCTTGGTCTTAAAATAACGTCCATCGATCATTATCCGGCTTTGAAAAAATGGCAATGACACAAGTTGGCTCCTTGACGCACGTCGGATATCGCTCGCTTGAGTACTGAGTGCGATCTGGGGGACTATCCACGAGCCCCCTTTGTTCAAATATGTTCACACTTCATCTGAGCAAGTTCTATACAAAAATCAAGGGTTGTCAGATATAATATCGCACATGGTGGCAATCTTTCTTGGTCAACATATTTCCATTGTGTTGGCTAGATTGCCATGCCGCATACTTGGGGGCAAGAACAACGCCAAGCATGGGCTCATACAGACTTGGCCCAATGCTATCATCAACACCTGGACTTTATATCCACGCAATTGCAAGTTACTTGAAAGAGAGTCAGTACACAATGGTTACAACGTCCCCTCAACAACTATAGTAAGAGGTGAGTACATGTATGTACGCTGCATTTGAGGAGGTGGAGTCTCTCTAACTTGGACGACAGCCCAAGACTAGACCCAACAAAATGTTGAAGGATGCGTGTATCCCAGCACAATCTCCCAACAGCTAAATACCTTCTAAATCGTTGTCTAAGAGGCTATTTTAACTCTTCCACCGTGTTTCGCTGCCGGAATGAAGCATGTCGAGCCTATGCCATCTTACACCTCATGACCGCTTGCTTTTCAAATGTCTTCCTCGACAGTCTACTGGCCTCTTGAAGCAATAGGACAAGATATTTACTACATATCTCGACACTCAGATGCAGTAATAAGCGCCAAAAACTGCCGGCGGCTTATTATTCTATGCACCTGGCTGGGTGGTGCAACGCCGCATCGCATCAAGAAATACCTCGATGGATACTCGTCTTTATATCCCGGCTCATCAATCTTGCTAGTCACTGCCCGGTTCCTCGAGATAGCTGCTCTTCCATTTAGTGTGTTGCATGCTCGACTTGCCCCGGCTCGAAATATCGTGATACGGTATACCGAGGCGGAGACAGAACGGCCATCGATTCTGTGGCACATCTTCTCGCATGGTGGATGCAACAATGCTATACAGATGGCTCTCAGCTTACACGACCAGCGTAGCGATATAGATATTTCCAAAAATGTTGGACTATTCGTCTTGGACCGTTGTCCGGGAGACGCTTCGTTTGAGAGTGCGTACAAGGCTGCAGCTTATTCTCTGCCGAATGCCTTTACCGCTCGCATCGTGGGCCAAACACTGCTGTATCCGACTATAGCAATAATCACTTGCCTTCAAAACGTAGGTTTAATGAGATCAGTGAAGCATTTGCGGGCTCATCTAAACGACCCAGCTGTACTAGGAACGGCAAGAAGGCTTTACTTGTATTCTAGGGCAGATCAGGTAGTGAGATGGGAAGACGTGGAAGCTCACATTGAAGATGCGAGGACGCAGCAAGGCCTCCAGGTTGAAGGAGTTGCATTTGATGGTAGTCCGCATTGTGCTCTGGTGCGGGATCACAGTTATGAGTATTGGAAAACGATTGCCTCTTATTGGGATGACCCGGAAGCATGGAAATCACCGGCGCCCAAGCTTTGAGTAATGAACGAGCTCATCGAAGATATCATGAAACTGTTTCTATCTGTATTATAGCATAGTATCCTATTCGCCATTCGCCCACATCATTCAGAGTCAAATCAGGGTGTTTAGAAGCCCCCTTACCAGAAACACTGCTGCGCCGCCAATTAGTTTCATTTCATTTTGAATTTCCCCTCCGCAGAGGTAAAAGGATAATGAGAGAGCTCAATAAATATCCAGAGCATGCAGCTTCTTGGGCGAAGGTTTTGGTTGGCGTTCAGTAACTTGGCTGCATTATTTGATGCCACTATGCTGCCAGTTGCGTTGTCAGTAATTTTTTATATACTAATCTCAATGTATTTATGAATAGATGCCTACACTTTCTCCAGGCCATATTCTCAGAGCTCGGGGGCTCTTCTACAGAGGCCTTTTGGGCTGGAACTTCGTACCTCTTCGCATCCACAGTCTTGATGCTCATCTGGGAACTTTAAGCGATGCCTTTGGCCGACGAATAATCATTCTTGCAGATCTTTTGGTGTTCGCTTTTTGCACAATTCTCTGTGATGTCGCACATTCTTAGACGATGATGCTAGCCGGACGTACTGTGCAAGGCATCGGTGGTGGAGGCATCGTCTCACTCACAACGATGCTCGTCACGGACATGGTGTCAATAAGGGAACATACAGGCCTATATTCTCTTATCGCCTACATTTGGACCGTTGGAACTGCCGCAGGGCCAATCATCGGTGGCGGTCTGTCCAAGGTCAACACATGGAGATGGATTTTCTGGATCAGCCTCCCCATCATCATCAGCTTCACCGGCATTGCCTTCTTCCTGCGTCTCTTACAGAAGCCCCAAAGTCTGTCGGAAAAGCTGTGTTTGTTTGACTATCCTGATTTGCTGCTATTCATTGCCTCAACGACTACTTTCCTGATACCAGTCACTTGGGGCGGCACCTAGTATCCTTGTCGGGGTGGCAAACCCTTGTCCCTTTGGTCTTCGGCGTTATAGGCATAATCCTATTCGCCATATACGAAGTTGTCATCCATTCATCTAAGCTACCGTAAGCTCGTCTTATTTCTTCATTCATCTTTGCCAATCAATCCGCTTGTATTGGCTACGTGTTGAGTACTATGCATGATATGGTTGTATATAGTTTACTATACTACGTGGCAGAATACTTCAAACCGTCAAGATGTACAGCCCCGTCCATTTCTGGCGTCGCAAGCCTTCCCCAAAGTTTGACAGCTGCTCCATGTGCGGTTGTTGTCGGCATCATAGTCGCCGGGCCTGGGAAGTATAGGTGTGCATTATGGGCTGGTTAGTCTCTCGTTTGCTTGGGATGCGGACTTCTTGTTCTTTTGGATACACGAACCGCAGTTAGCGAATGGATATTCCTGGGAGCAGTTTCCGGTTTGGGTCTTGTTCTCGTGTTTCCCTTCATTAATATCCCCATTCAGGCCTCTGTGCCTCAGCAGGAGGCTGGGATCGCCGCAACATTGGTCCTCTTCTTTCGTTCGCTGGGTCAAGCACTGGGCGTTGCCATTGGCGGTACTATATTTGATAACCAACTTCAAACCAATCTAGAGAACGGTGCCGACAACTTACCATTAAACTTTACGGCTGATGGAGAGGCTTCATCTATTAACGGCAGATGATTCAAAGTCTTCGCAGATACGAAATGAGCTGTCCAGGTCGTTTCGCGTAATCTAGATCGTCATGTGCTTTTTTGCAGGACTAAGCTTCCTCTTGAGTTTCTTGGTGAAGGAGTATGATATGAATCAAGAGCATCAATTGGATCAGACATTTTTTCTCAAAGACATGGGTGGTTCAAGGCCAGAGACGACCGCAGAACAATCGAATCGTATGTAAATGGGTACCCCAACTTTTACATACAATATCCAAGTTTTCGTTGGTGCCAGTGAACATTCTAATCTCCCATTAGAATAGAAAATAAATAAGAATTAATGAATGACTCAAGTTCCAATAGTACCAGTGAGTCATCCAGTGCCGTGCTCAGGGAGTGACATGCAGCGCCGTAGGTTGATATCAATTAATAGGTAGTCCAAAATCGGAAATCAATCCGATGACTGGAGCCTCAATTATTTCCAAACATAGATTCCAAATCCTGATGCATGCGTTTTCGGCCGTTTAACAATAGCAACTACTGTCGACGCCTTAGATCCTCTCTTAAAAAATAGCCAAACTCAAGTGAATTATTTTGATCGCTTTCCCAACTTGCCGAGGCTCAACAGCATAGACCGATGACTTGAAACGTTCCGGAAAGGGGCCTGAATATATACAAGCCATCTTTCATATAAACTTCTGCTATATCGTTTTCGCAGAGGATATTGATAATATCAAAAGGTCCCGACCGTAGAGATTGAAGGCTTTGTGATTGGTAGTTGTGCTATGATGACTTGGGAGCTGCTTGAAATTGAGGGGTTGCTATAGATGCATACGATTTGGAGACCAGCCACAGCTTTCTTGGTTCTGGGCTTACTCAAAATACAGAAATAAGACGGGCAATGGAACTTGCCTGTAGTTGAAGTCGTATGAAGGTTCCTTGACTCAGTATTCGAAGATGATAGCAGTACTACGTGATGCTTATGAATCGATCATGTGTATAATTCACATAGAATTGAAACCCTTCAAGGTAATATCATTTGAAGAAAACCTAGCTCTCGTATTGTGCTGAAAAATGACAACCCCATCAAAGGATCATGATCTCGCCATGACTCTTGATATAAGAATAGTACTCATCAGCCCAAGGTCGTTCGCTTAGATTCTTGGGGTACCAACGCAATTGGGAATTACGACATCTGAGAAAAAGGTATGCCTGATTCATTCAATGGGTTTGAATTCATTCTAGTCATGGTGTTCCTATTGTGTGGTAAGCACTGGGATTAGTTGCGTCTGTCCTGTCTAGTTAAACCATGAAATGTAGGGATTGTGCATTTCTAGATCACTAGTTCTAATTAGTATTACAGAAGAGTCGGAGAAGATGTAGTCATCATCATGTTTTTGAGATTAAGTCGTATCATTCCCCGTTAATCGAGGAGTTGATGTAGTAGAATCCGCGCAATTTCGTAGAAAGCTTGCCAACTCAATTCTGATTATAAGCCCCACACCACAATTGATAGAGACATTACGAATTGAATTTAACTAAAGAAACCAATACATCACTGTCATGCCTTTTGGCTAAATGTTCATGCCATCTAGTGTTTTGCCAAGTTGATATCAACATTTGTAAGAATGGTTCGAGTGCTACAGCCACAGCGCGATTTGAAAGTGGCATGATGCCGAATTACACGGGAAACGGATTATTCATATTTAGAAGCATTAGAAAATGATGAATGATTATTGGAGCCATGTCTCTCTTCGGAGAAAGGGCGGAAATGTCGGCAGGATGGCCAGAATTGTCCCCGCAGACGTCGGATGCCCACATCGGATGCCCTAATCTGTGGCATGGTCAAGACTCACGGCACAGGATGTCGGATCTTGACACTTTTGAAAGACAGTCCGTGTCTCAAAATGGCGAGGCAAGCCGACTGTTGCCCTATCTGGATCTATCTGGGGGCTGTATCCTTGAGTAAAAGGAGGTCCCGAGGAGAAATTTGTTCACAGGCTCTATTCTTGAACAAGTCTTCCAATCGTATGATGGATGGAAATTTTATTCTCATCAAGGATAAGATATTGGCTGAGTTTGCCTTGTGCGGCTTGAGCAGGCATACGGATTACACGGTACAGGCATGCGAGCTTCGAGACAATTCAAGGCGACACCGGCGGGAAATGTGGATCTTGCAGTCAGCCGACCAGCGGTCCACGGGGGATTCGTGACCGATTCCAGAGTAAAGGAGGAGGTCTCGAACTGGTGAGATGCCGGGGGACTTTGCGTCGGGGGGAGGCTGCTTTGATTCCGATGCGGGCAGGGTATGATGGAATCCAGGTCCAGTGAGGAGGAGATGGTGCGGATACATGTACAACGTGATATCACGAGAATGGAGCGCTTCCACCAGTGCAAATTACTGCATATGGAAAAGATGGAGATTGGGGGCTTTTTGATTGGTGAGAATCCGTCGGATAAAAAGAAGAGATTGACAAGCGATGCTAGATGCAAAAGCAGATCTGAGATGAACTGATGGGTTCATCATCAGTGCGAGTTTTCCCCCCTCTGGCACGATCAACGTCGATGTGTTCATCTGCCTGAACGAGCAATGGCGCCCGCCATCTAAGATTTAGATTTGTGCGCATTTGGGACAAGATCTGGGGATATCTCTTCTTGGAAACTGTCGGCGGCGCTAGCCTCCGAGCTGACCCCAAATATGGAAATGCCGCCGCCGAAAGTTCCACCAGGGGGGCCCAGCTTTGTGTCTAGACATTGACCCCATCGTACAACCTACGAGCAGCACATGGCGATGATTTTTTTTTGAGGGGGTGGAGGATCTCGTTGGATGACGTAAAAAGGCAATTCGGTAAAATAGGAAAGTCAACCATGGGGCGTAGAAGGATACTTAAGGCCTGCGATGTCCTGGCTAGTCGAGCTGGCTTTCTTCATCCAAGAGACGACTGTTGAGAGACATACAGCAGACTGTCTGGAATATCTCGAGTATCCCAAGTGCCATACTGGGTTTATAACAATCGTTCCTGATATACTGCATTTCTTCTACCTTGATACGCGTATTTGACGACACGTTATTCGTATAATTACCATCTGCTCCTCTGCCCGTCAAGTACATCACTACATCACTTTACTTCACCATGGCACCAACCGCTATCGTTGATCTTGGCGAGACCGTTGCCTTTTCTGTCGGCCAGAAGCTGGAAAACGTCTCCGACGCCATCGACGACGTAAACTGCATCAAGTACGATTCCGAGTCCAAGTTCGACGCCAACAAGGACAAGGCAAACTTCCGCCAGTACGAGGATGCCTGCGACAGGGTCAAGAACTTTTACAAGGAGCAGCACGAAAAGCAGACTGTCGCCTACAACCTTGCCGCTCGCAACCGCTTCAAGAGCGCTTCGCGGGTGCGCCCGGAGATGACCGTCTGGGAGGCCATTGAGAAGCTCAACACCCTCGTTGACGAATCTGACCCGGACACGTCGTTGTCTCAGATTGAGCACTTGCTCCAGTCTGCCGAGGCGATTCGCCGTGATGGCAAGCCACGATGGATGCAGGTCACAGGCCTGATCCACGACCTCGGCAAGCTCATGCTCTTCTTCGACGAGCTCGGCACCCAGGGCCAGTGGGACGTCGTTGGCGATACTTTCCCCGTCGGCTGTGCCTTTGACAAGCGCATCATCCTGCCCGACACCTTTGTCAACAACCCCGACACAAAGGACCCCGTTTACTCAACAAAGTACGGCATCTACTCGCCCGGCTGTGGCCTGGACAACATGATGCTCAGCTGGGGCCACGACGAGTACCTCTACCACGTCGTCCGCGACCAGTCGCTTCTGCCGGATGAGGCGCTTGCCATGATCCGCTACCACTCATTCTACCCCTGGCACCGCGAGGGAGCCTACATGGAGTTTATGGTTGACAAGGACTGGGAGATGATGAAGGCTGTTCAGGCCTTTAACCCGTACGACTTGTACAGCAAGAGTGACGATGTTCCTAGCGTGGAGGAGCTCAAGCCCTACTACATGGAGCTGATTGACGAGTTTTTCCCTCAAAAGGTTGTCAAATGGTAAAATAAAATAAAATAACTAAAGATAAAGGGGGGAATGGGGATCTATTGATATGAAGCGGGCGTTTTTCAGGGTTTTTGTTTTCAGCGTTGCTGTTTTTGTAAGATGTTAGATGAGAGAATAGGAGACTGGATAGAAGGCTGCTTTGCTCCCAAAGCACAACATGGATGAATAAGCATACAGCTCAGTTGATGACACACGTGGATGCCTCTAGGTGAAATAAAGATGCACCGTGATTTTTCTCACATTTGATATCGGTTTCGAAGCCCAACTTTGTCGTGTCTCGGCACGTTTGCGTGTTTCGTTGGTAATAAGCGTGAGTGTTGCTGGTCTCCAAAGTGGGGGTTCTATGGAACTTGGCTGTTGGAGAAGAGCAAATCAAGAGATGAGCTTCTAGTCGATGATAATTTATGCGCACCAGCATAAAGTGAGATGCTAAAAACCAATGGGGTTTCAAGCAGGTGTTTAAATAGAAGATGTGGCCTAAGGTTCATTGTCTTTGTTGACATCAACTTCATTTGGCCCAAGAACAAGAAAGAGAAAGAGACTGAAATCACGTGGCATGCTCACCCTGGGTACGAGTCCCAAAGTACCTGCTAACCTGCTTAGCTCCTCTGGCAGCTCCAGTCTGCATTATCGTCACTGGCAGCCAAGCCACTTTGCGCTGGCCTTTTGCCCTGTTCTTCTGCCTCGAGGCTCATCCGACATCCCCAACCCGAACCGGCGCAATCGCCTCGCCCTGCCCGTCAATGCCGAACTGAGGGCTTGTTCTTGTTTCTGGCCTCATCGTCCCTGCAAGCCCATAGCTAAGCTACCCCGCCGCCTGCTGGAAAGCCGCGACAATGGCCACGCCCGCCCCCCCGGAGGATCAGGCTCGGCTGCTGGAGGATGCCCTGGTTGCAGTGCGCCAGCAGACGTCGCTCATGCGCAAGTGCCTCGACACGCCGGGAAAGCTCATGGATGCCCTGAAATGCTGGTAGGTGCCGATGTGTCCCGGACAAGGAGAGAGGCGGGAGACGCAAACACGCGGAGAGAGGAGAGAGAGAGGGGCTGACGCATGATTCTTGGCCTCGTGGCTTTATAGCTCGACGCTCGTCTCCGAGCTCCGCACAAGCAGCCTTGGTCCCAAGCAGTACTACGAGCTCTACATGGCCATCTTCGACGCCCTGCGCTTCCTGGCTGTCCACCTCCGAGAAAACCACCCCGTCAACCACCTTGCCGATCTCTACGAATTGGTTCAATATGCCGGAAACATCATCCCGAGAATGTATCTCATGGTCACCGTGGGAACGGCCTACATGTCCATACCTGATGCGCCGGTCAAGGAGCTGATGAAGGATATGATGGACATGAGCCGCGGTGTCCAGCACCCCATCAGGGGGTTGTTTCTGCGTTACTACATGTCGGGCCAGGCCCGGGATTTCCTCCCTACCGGTAGCGGCGACGGCCCAGAAGGCAACCTCAGCGACTCGATCAATTTCATCCTGACCAACTTTGTGGAGATGAACAAACTGTGGGTTCGCCTGCAGCACCAAGGCCACTCCCGCGAGAGGGAGCAGAGGATCCGTGAGAGAAAAGAGCTCCAGCTGCTAGTGGGAAGCAACATTGTGCGACTGAGCCAGCTGGTGGATCTTGAAACGTACAAGACGGGCATTCTCGCGCCTCTGCTGGAACAGGTTGTGCAATGCCGAGATGTCCTAGCCCAAGAATATCTCCTCGAGGTCATCACACAGGTGTTCCCTGACGAATTCCACCTACACACCCTAGGCCAATTCCTCGGCGCCGTATCGAGATTGAACCCGCACGTCAACGTCAAAGCCATTGTCAGTGGCCTCATGGACCGTCTCTCAGAATATGCTGAACGTGAAGGCGGGCGTGAGAGGGGCCCTGATCAAGAAAAGGCCGAAGCCGAAGCCCTCGCCAATCTGCTGGAGAAGGTGAAGCTCCAGAAAGAGGCCGAGCCACCACAAGTTGCTCCTCCAGCCGCCACTGAACAGCCGCCTCCTGCAGAGGATGCCGCTGCCCCCGACGACAAGCCCAGCACTGAAGCTGATCAAGAGCAACCAGAAGAGGGCGAAGCATCAGCGCCGCCTGCAGCTGACGAGGCGGATACTACCGCCGTGACAGCAGATGAATCGGCCGCGTCAGTTGCTGAAACAGAGACAACGGCTGTCAATGGGAAAGAAGGGGAAGAGGAAGGAGAAGGGGCTGGCGATGCTAAAGATGTACCGCTCTACGAAGTGTTCTTCACACAGGTCAAAAACCTCGTTGAAGCCCAGCACCTCCCTATCCAGGACACCATTGCGCTGCTGGTATCGCTCTGTAACCTGGCGCTGAACAACTACCCCGACCGACTGGACTATGTGGACCAGATCTTGGCTTATGCCACGACAAAAACCAAGGAGAACATCAACAATGCCGACCTCCATTCCGCTCAAGCCCAGCAGAGCCTCCTCGCGCTGCTGCAGGCACCTCTCAACCGCTACGTATCCATATTTACCGCCCTTTCCCTTCCGACATATGTGCCTCTTTTCCAAGCTCAGTCATATCCTACTCGCCGGGCCGTTGCCGGCGGCATCATCCGCGGCCTCTTGAAAGACCAAATCAAGATTTCCAAGACGGACCAGTTGGAGCACGTTCTCGACGTGCTGTCGGTGCTTATCAAGGAGGGAACCCAGGCACCACAAGGATACTCTGGGGCCACGCAGCGGCGAGCCGTAGAGACAGACGAGACTCTGGAGGAGCAAGGATGGCTGGCAAGAATGGTGCATCTGCTTCAGGCTGACGACAACGATACGCAGTTCAAGCTCCTGCAGATGACGCGCAAAGCGTTCTCAGAGGGCAATGACCGCATCCGAACGACCACACCGCCGCTAATAACGGCTTGTCTCAAGCTGGCCAGGAAGTTCAAATCCAGAGAGCACTTTGAGGACAACTGGGAGTCGCAAATCAACGCTCTGTACAAGTTTATCCACTCTGCGATTAGCACGCTGTACACTCGCGTAAACGGCGCGGGGGTGGCTGAGCTGGCCTTGCGTCTGTTTTGCTCCGCAGGGCAGACGGCAGACCTGACCGGGTTTGAAGAGGTGGCATATGAGTTTTATGCGCAGGCCTTTACCGCTTACGAAGAGTCCATTTCGGATTCCAAAGCCCAGTTCCAGGCCGTTTGCGTCATTGCCAGCTCACTTCACCAGACTCGCAGCTTTGGCAAGGAGAATTACGACACGCTCATCACCAAGTGTGCCCAGCACGGCAGCAAGCTTTTGCGGAAACCAGATCAATGCCGAGCGGTCTACCTGGCGAGTCATTTGTGGTGGGCGACGCCCGTCGCCGTCAATAACGAAACAGAAGAGACTGAGGTAAGATGACCAACTAGAAGGGACAAGGAAGCAATGCAACATGCGCTAACAAGCCCTGATGAACAGCTCTATCGTGACGGCAAACGAGTGCTCGAGTGCTTGCAGCGGGCTCTTCGCGTGGCCGATTCGTGCATGGAAACAGCGACTTCCATCGAGTTGTTTGTCGAGATTTTGGATCGCTACGTCTACTACTTTGACCAACAGAATGAATCGGTATGCATCTCCGTCGCCAGATGATGTTTTTGATGAATAACGTACTGACATTTTTACATTAGGTGACTACCAAATACCTAAACGGGCTCATTGAGCTGATTCACTCCAACTTGGCGGGTAACCAGCAGGACTCGGCTTCGATCGAGACCAGCAAGAAGCACTTCCACCAGACCCTGGAGAATATCAAGTCTAGGCAGTATGAAGGCGTCGTATTGTATCCAAGCTAGGAGAATGGACACTTGGTGTCTCGGCCAGGGGGGTTGAAGGTTGAATTCTGCGGTACAGCAAAAAAACTATATTAAGAATAGGCTCTTGGGAAGGGGGTAAGTAAAGGCGGGGGGATGCGATGAGAGCACTTAGATGGATGTATAATTTTCACCACCAAGACGCAGCCGGAGCAAAGAAGGACAGACAGACAGACCGGGCATGACTATTGATGTATTTTTATTCTTATATATAGCTTTGGTCGCAAGAGGCACGTTGATTGTTGAGAAGCTGGGTATATAAAACGAGGGGTCCTAGTTCACCAGGCGTCTTGTAGTGACTGATGCATGTTGGCAGCAATGATTGAGCTTGTGTGTATGTGTACCTAGGTATGTATTCCTATTCCATGGCATCTTCAGCGGTACTACGGAGTCATCTTGCAGCTGTTCTCGTAGCACCAATCACGCCGCATCAAATACGATGTGGAGCTGAACTGAACGGGTTTTGCAGTCGCCGACAAAACTGTAGGCAAGGTGGCGTATTTTCCTTTTTTTTTTATTTGCAGCTGGGGTACGAGTTTGGGTGTGGCTAGTCTGACTGTGCTATTGACAGATCAAGGGCAGATTTGGCATGGCATGCGGATCAGCGCAAACGAACGCAAAAGCTGGCGTCTTTCCAGGGTCCAGTCAGCTAGCTGCAGACATGGATTACTTTACTTGCCTTGTGTAAAAAGGGAGTGTCTGTTTCAGCAGAGTCCTTGAGTCGATATTTTATATTATCCATGGATACTATTATTTTTCACACTAATTCCAACATTTCTACTATTCCGCGTACATTTAGTGAATACTATTGATTCAGCAGGTTTCCAAGGTACATGCAAAAGTCCGCAGCGGTCTTGCTGGCGTTAATCAAGACTTGGCCAAATGAGGTGCAGCTGCCAAGCGCGGATTTTAATGTAACCCGGCACGTTTCGAAGCGTCTAGGAGGCGATTTCAATTTTATAGGGGCGGAGTGCGGCATCTCTTTCATTCCAGGGAGGGAGAATTGCCAATAATGCATGTACTCGTACTGCAATTCTCCTGTGCTGTCTACTTACCAAGTTGACAGATGAGCAATACCAACTACTAGGAGGAAACAGTCTTGCTCGACTATTACCGGTGATTATACAGTGCATGTATCTATGCTTACCACTCATTAATCATCCACCGTCAAAGCAAACCAAAAGTACTCCGCATTAGGCTTTTGGCTCGCGATATCGATCCAAAGTGGGCGGTGCACAGAAGCCCAAAGTCTACTATACCTATACCTACCTATACCTAGGCGGCCCCCCCCCCCGGCTTTGTACATGCATTTGGCATACCCAGCATCGTCATCCCTTATCTTTTTTCGACGGCCTCGTAAGCCTCTTTGTTCCTCCATCTCCAGCGGATTCGACCGGCTGGACGCTCATCAGCCCGTTGTTTTTGGATATGCGGCGCTCGTAATCGGCCTCGAAATACTCGACTCTTCTTGTTACTCTTCTTCGTACTACTGTACCTTTGCATTCCTCCCTTTATCCTTTTTTTCTTTTTTCTTCTCCTCTCTTCTGTCTCTCTCTCTCTCTCTCTCTCTCTCTCTCTCTCTCTC